>JACXGI010013186.1:0-21302 GCA_016801175.1 Esox masquinongy | reverse complement strand
GCTGCAGTAATTCAGGCAAAAGGAGCCCCAACTAAGTATTGAGTGCTGTACATGCTCATACTTTTCATGTTCATACTTTTCAGTTGGCCAACATTTCTAAAAATCCTTTTTTTGTATTGGTCTTAAGTAATATTCAAATTTTCTGAGATACTGAATTTGGGATTTTCATTAGTTGTCAGTTTTAATCATCACAATTAAAGAAAATAAACATTTGAAATATATCAGTCTGTGTGTAATGAATGAATATAATATCCAAGTTTCACTTTTTGAATGGAATTACTGAAATAAATCAACTTTTTGATGATATTCTAATCATATGACCAGCACCTGTACATACGCTACGCTAACAAGATGCAGGTCTCCTTATTGGTCCAATAATTTTTGAAAAAACAGCTGCAAGCCGGGCTTTTTTTTTTTACCTTAGGGCTCTGTCAATGTGAAATTATTTGCCAATTTATTTGAGAGACGCAGACTCAGCCTCAACCTTTATATCTTAATAATGCTTCATAAGCACAGCAAATGTTTACCACCACACAACTTGTGTAGGTAGCCTGAATGATTAAGCAGATAGTTAGCCAGATACAGTTGTGCTCAAGTTTGCATACCCTGACAGAAATTGAAATTTTGGCATTGATTTTGAAAATATGACTGACAACCATTAGCGCTATGTTTAGAGAGGGGTCAACAAGGCCTATTGTGAACAGAATACCATACCCACTGTGAAGCATGGTGGTGGCTCACTGATATTTTGGGGTTGTGTGAGCTCTAAAGGCATGGGAAATCTTGTGAAAATTGATGGCGAGATGAATGCAGCATGTTATCAGAAAACACTGGCAGACAATTTGCATTCTTCTGCACAAAAGCTGCGCATGGGACACTCTTTCCAGTATGACAATGACCCTAAGCACAAGGCCAAGTTGACCCTCCAGTGGTTACAGCAGAAAAAGGTGAAGGTTCTGGAGTGGCCATCACAGTCTCCTCACCTTAATATCATCAAGCCTCTCTGGGGAGATCTCAAACATGCGGTTCATGCAAGATAACCAAAGACTTTGCATGACCTGGAAGCATTTTGCCAAGACGAATGGGCAGCTATACCATCTGCAAGAATTCGGGGCCTCATAGACAACTATTACAAAAGACTGCACGCTGTCATTGATGCTAAAGGGGACAATACACAGTATTAAGGACTAAGGGTATGCAAACTTTTGAACATGGGTCAGTAAATTTTTTCCTTTGTTGCCATGTTTTGTTTTATGATTGTGCCATTCTGTTATGAACTACAGTTGAATGTGAATCCCAAACAAAAAATAAGAAATAAAAGACATGTTTTGCCTGCTCACTCATGTTTTCTTTACAAATGGTACATATATTACCAATTCTCCAAGGGTATGCAAACTTTTGAGCACAACTGTAGCTAGCTATAGCTATAATGACCAGTTTGGGGCAGTTTCATATGAATGGAGAGCAGGGATCCATGCCTGTTCTGTACTTCAGGTTAACTACTTAGGTTCCATAAAACTCATTCTTTATTCTGCAACTAGGGGTTTACTCTATAGAATAATTGTATTGATTATGTTGCACTCAAATCATCTCATGTGAGTGGAGTATAATTGGAAGAATTGCCAGTGAGATCCTAGTTGAGTCTCCTGTCTGTTTCATTCAGCTTTTGATTGCAAATATGAAATATTTCCTACTGTTCTTCCTATAATTAAAGCACAATTGTACGTATATGAGATGCCTGAGAAACACTGAATATAATAAAAACAGATTGGCTTAATCTAAGTGTGGGCCTTGAAATGCATTTAAAACACACCTAATTAAGTAGCCATGCCAAAAAAGCAGTATACTTACAGTCTATTATTTTGGAACCACTTATTATGTACTAAGTACACTAAAAAGTAGATTTTAAATAGTAATAAGTGTACTTGGTGTTTTCAAATGGACCATTTATTTCCTAATTTAGTATACTTAAAAAATACACTAAAGTAGAAAATAAATGATTGCAAATAGCATGTTAGTGAACTTGAAACATTCTCTGAATCAAATATATAATGTTTGAAATACATTAGCAATATATTTTCCCTGTACTAAAATGCTATATCCAATCATGTAGTATGCTGCAATATGAAATAAGTCAATTTTAAAACTCTAAAGAACTGTAAATAAATAAATTTAATGTTCATACTATTTAAAGTACTAAAGTACAACATTGTTTTAAAATATTACACCTCAATTATACTGATTTTTTGGCCTGGGGACCCAAGACTGAAAAGAAATGGAGTGGTTATATCGGTATTGTAGAGGGTGTGGAACTGGCCCTAGAAATAATACTTTATTTACTTTCTGATGTTTCAATAAGTCTGTTTGGTGGGAGTGGTGGTGTAGTTGATAGAAAGGGGGTCTACTATGGACAGCATAGAACCTGTTCCCTTCATCCGTATTATGGTTATTGAATTCAGTTCAAAAGGAGCTGACATCAAAAGATCGCTCAGAAATTCATAAGTTGTGAGGTTCAATGTAATTCATTGTGAACCAAGAAACGGAATGTCAAAAACTACATAAAAAAGAAAGGCTTTTCACATTTGAAAGGCAAGTGTCTTCTCTACGAAGAGACTATAGATCCCAGCCAGCCATTTCACTGTGGGTCTAAATTTTCAAATAAATTAGGAACTGTCAATGCTAACGACAGTACATGTAAATCAGAAACAGTACACATTGATATCTCAAGTTTATAAATTGTCATGCCACATACAGTTGCATGGTACATTTTTCCCTTGTCAGTCACAGTGCCTTATACTTTCCCAGGAATTTCAGGAACTCTACGTCTAGGCGACTTCTTGACAACTTCCTACTTTTAGGAAGCATGAGTCAGACAGTGGAATGTTGACACCTCAAGGTGACATGAAACAGGTGATTATATCCTCATATCCTTTTAAAACCCATTACCCCTATAGCTCTGTAGATTTTCTGTATGGTTTAGTAGGGAGCTAGGGCTTTGATCTTCAAAGCTGACCTCCCACATCCCTGATTGATGGATAGGGCCTACCACTGATGCCTGCATATCCATCAAGGAAAGCCACCCATGATGAATGAATATGTCCTCTATCAACCGTGCATCACCTCATGAAGTATTGTCCTCTTTCACCAAACGTATTCATCCTTCAGCCAAAGATTGATTAACTATGGATTAACTATGGATGTGATTCAGTCAGCAATTATGACTTCATCGCTAATCAATCTCCCTTTTGCCAAGGGGGACTGCTACTTACAGTTTGACACATGCGCATGCATGCATGCGCGTGCGTGTGCGCACGCACACACACACGCATTCATTCATCTCTGCATATGGTGCTCTCGGTGTGTACGGATTGCCTGGTGTACTTGATCTGTCCTTTTAGTGGGACTCCGCCAGAATCTCTGCTAATCGTGCTCTTTTCTGTCAGTCAAAACAGAATGATCACAAGACACGACATACTGCTGGTATGCTAAAGAGATTTATACAATTTAAGTAATATATTGAAAAATCTACATGGGTTCACAAATGATAAAATGAGACACCAACATATTATAAACAAAAGAATGTAAAAAAAAAGAATGGCATAGTATAACACATTGTTTGTAATTTTTGCCCTTTTTTTCTCCCTACCCTAATTTCTGTCCAATTGTATCTAAAGCCTTCGCAACAACTCCCAACAGATTCAGGAGGGTTGAATATGGTGGAAAGTCTTCTTCATAGGCATACACACGCTGTTTTTGCTCATCCAATCTTGAAGTGTAAAGTCAAAAACACTCACCTGATTTCCCCGAGACGCCTGGGGAAGTTGCTCGAGCATGATGAGACCATTAACCCGGTAAAGATGCTGGCCGCAATGTTGCACTGCCCACGCGGCCTCCCATATCCACTGGGCTTTAACCTAGACTGTGGTGGTCAGCTTGCTCTGAAAATCAGTCTCAGGCTGCTACTTCACGTAGGAAAATCAAACTGTTTTAAACTACATGGCACACGGTACATAGAAATATTTGACTTAAAAGGCGTAACTGCCTCAACTCTAGCAAAGGCCTTGGAATACTGTATGTCTAAAAAGGTAACACAACTCAGTTGTTTTTACTCATAGCATTGACAGTGATATACAACCACTGAGGTGGCAGTAACAGTGCTGTGTCCTGTCATGATGCACATTTAAAATACACATCTCAGACAGAATTAAGGCTAACTGAACTTTCCCCAATGCTTCTTAAAAGGCGATAGTTGTCAAAATTATTATTGTAAACACTTTCATGGAAAGGCACATCAACAGCTTTCCACACTTAGAAATATCTTTGGTGACCAATGTTAGAATTTAAAATATGGCTTATAGGGGCTGCAATAAGTGGATCAGCACACTTTCAAGGGGCAATGTGTAGAATCCTACCTCTAAAGAATAACACAACTTGTCTGCCCCTTGTCTTTCCTTACAGAGTGGTATAGTATTAGCTATTCCAGGGTGATTTAGTGTGGGAAGGGTCGTACTGTACTGCGAGTGTCTAACGTGAGTATAAGGAAATTACAGGTCAATGCAAACTGATAGACGGACTGGCGAGAACATTGAAATGGGGAATGTCAATCACTCAGAATATTTTTTTGAAAATAATGATGCAAAAAGAAACTCAGCATTTATAAGTCATTATGCTTCCCTTGATTTCCATACACACCTCTTTTCCAGTAAAACAAAATGCATGCTCTAACAGAAAACTACCTCTACCTTCTGCTTCGCAAACATTGCCTCCTTAATTCGATCTGAGCATAGTAGTTTTTCCATTTAATGTTCAGAAGACAGGCACAATGTTCTTCTATAAAAGAAACCAATTCTAAACCTTTGTTTCATCACAAACTCTGTAATGTGTATTTTGATAGAGAGATTTTTATCTAACCAAATCCTCAGTTATTTGTTGGTGGGAAAACGTTCTATAACAGAAATGTCAAGGGTAATAATGTTGAAACCATCTAAATGTTGATTTTGGGACTTAGCAACTAATATATATTAGGTATACTTGCATTTAGCACCAGCTTAAGATCTGTAAATGTATTTTTTAGTTGTTGGAAATCAGACTGCAAGTATGGAAATGCTTGAGCAAGAGACGGGGAAGCAGCCTACAGTACTCATCAGCATAAAAATGAAAATACCCATTTCTTGCAGAGTTACAGATATCCTTCATATTCAAAGTGAACAAAAAATGACCCAAAATTGAACCCTGGGGAACTCTTTTGTGAACAATTACAGAATTAGATTCAGCCGCATCCATTACAACGGCTTGGGTTCTATCACTAGAATAATTCTGAAACCATAATCAGGTGTCTAGAGCAAGCCCAAAGACATCAGTGTCTTCATCAGAATGGAATGTTCAACTGTTTCAGAAGCCTTAGACAGGTCGAAAACAGAGCCACACAATTTGGTTTGTGATCCAGTGCTTTGGCAAGAAAGCCAAATGCAGTGTTGAACCCAGATCGAAACCAGATTTACAGGTATATATATATTTATAATGCAACTGTGTATTTACCAAGGATTTTAGCTAGGTAAGTATTTTTAAAGAAGGGAAGATAGTCATAAGGTTATAACTGTTAATTTGCCTGTTTGTCTAAAAGTTAGCAAGCAAGGAACATGTGCAGTTTTGTCATATAACACAATGCCACAGTTTTGAAGGAGCATGCAACTGGAATTGTGCCTGCAGGAATGTCCAATAGAGCTTATGACAGAATATTGAATATCCCTATACCTACCATACACTGCATACAACAAGATTCAATGCCTTAAGCTGCCTCCAACATTTTTTGGAGAATTAGGCAGTTATTTCAACCAGCATCACAAACACAGATCATGCGGACCACCACGTGATGCCATCACAGGACACCACATCAGGCTTCATCATCTGCAGATTTTCTTACTGAGACCAGCAACAGAGGCAGCTTATTCTGATCTTAATTCAACAATGACCTGCTAATTTAAAAGGAAAAATCTACTTATCTTTTTGGTCTGGATGAATTGGAAAGTATTTAAAGTGCATATTAACAAAAACATTTTTTATGCTATAGGGGTAGCATTACTATTAGCTTCTGAATATTTTAGCTTCTAAATCTCTTTTCCCAGTGACTAATTTAAGGGTCTGTGGTGTCAGGAATGTGCTATCGAACTGTGAGAATGCCATTGCATAAGCCAAATGTGACCATGGCAGAAGAGAGATTGGTAGGTAAGAACATAAGAGATTCTGAGGTTTTTATATGAAATCTGAATAACTGTAATAATAGCGGGATAAATGCCTCCCCTACTTTACATCATCTTGGAAAAATGAAAACCAAGAAGGTATTCAGCTCTACCTTGTCCAGATTTGTCATCCTTTATTTCCAAGGTAATGTGTGTTTGTCGAAATCAATGTCAAGACTTTTGAATGAAATGAAATAAATATTTCTATATAATTGAGATATCGTCAGGTTATTTAGTCAGGTTACTTAGTTACTTGTTTATAATAATTGTTCTTATAGGCCTACTGGGCCTTGCTGAATGTAATGAAGATATGTGCAATCTGTAGAGAAAAACAACAATTGTGTATCTTAGCGTGTTAGGTACATAGCAGCTTCAAAAGGGTAGTTTGAAAAAGAGAAGCTGCACTAAAGCTTGATCATGCTGTTGAATAAATACATTTAATTAATGGAGAATTACGTGCTTCGGGCGGAGGTTGGCTTGCTTTCAAGTGCAAGGGATCCTTATTAAAATACATTTAAAAGAAGTGTAGCAAGATCAAGAAGTAACCTCTTAATAATTAACTTCTGGATCATCATTTCTATGTTCCAAACACCTAGCACACTCCTCTGCCTTGTTAAGAAACAAACATTTATACTTAATATTAATGAATGTAAATGAATGCTTTGTTTGTTTGAGCTGAGGATCCTCTGAAGACACTAGCGTCAACTGCCGTGTTTTAACGATCACATTTTAGTTCTGAGTGTAATATAATAATGCTAAAATAGCTGCAGGCTGCCATCTGGGGTTAAGGTTAGATAATCCCATAACAATGGGTAGTTTCTGGTCATTACCGGAAATATATTCAAAAGTAGTGTTCACTTCTTGTTAACAGTCATGATTTCCTGGTGTCTGCGAATGTGTATTTTCAGGTGAGTAGGAAGTAGTTATAGGTAGTAGTTATGTAATGTGATTTTGCGTAGATGTAAGTGCTAGGTAGTATTTTGGCTGTATAATGAATAATAAAGATTACTGTGCTGGCGGCTACCGTATTATTTAACTTTCATGGAGAGAAACTGGCCACGTTAGCTAGCATTACATACATTTGTGTTTGAGCAGGTGAAATTCTTTGTGGAGAGGGATCGGTACTGTTCCCTTTGTGGAGGGGGATTGGTACTGCGTACCTTGCTCTTTGCCTATACGGACTGTCTTAATAATATTGTAGTATGGGGGATAAAACGTAAACCCATTTGAATGCTACTGAGTGGACAGGTAGGAAGATTAGTGCAGAATGAGAATCTATGACCAATCTATATATTACAAACAATCTATATATTATTTGTAAAACATACGCAATCATAAATTACCATGATATGCAGGAAGTTCTTAGAAAAGGTAGCTAATCTTTTGTCACAAGCCAAACATTTAAAAGATCATATGTTTCACTGCCTATGTTATCCTCAGTGCACCTCATCAGTCAAGTCCAGAAAACAAGGGATGGTGTAGCAACCTGGGAACTCAGGGAGGATCAGTCTGGTCTCTTCTATTTACGTATGTGTATGTGCCTATATCACTTATCATAAGCACTCATAAGGTGTAGGTCGTTTAACACAAACCATACAGTAAAATGGCATGTGTTCCTGGGGCTAACAGGAAGTTAATTATGCCCATGACTCAGGGACGACTAGAATGTCATATGTTCCTGGGCCTAACCAAACTGCTTTGAGAATTCCAGGACTCAGGGACTCCAAGTCTGGTCGCTTAGACTTACTTATGTGTGTATAATTACCAGTAGCCCTACGAGCTTGAGGACGGAGATGAATTAATCTATATTCCAAAGTAATACAATTTATTCCCATCAAATAATAAAGTTACAACACAAAATATAGCTACATACCAACACTATTTCAACGTCCTCCCTAATAGCCTAACAGTCTACTATTTATACCATCACTATTAAGACACTATAGCACAAAGGTGTGCTAGGAGCTTCTGTTAAAGATAGACTCCAGAATATGACTACAACTACATGTCGGGAGGTCTCTTTAATGATGAGACAACTCAAATAATTTTTGGAGACATGGCTATTTATCCTAAAATCAGACATGTCTAAAACACTCCCCCAAATAGTTATTAGCATTATTTTACCTTGGCAAACACAATAAACACAAAGGACAGGAACTGTCCCACTTAATCAATGCAAAATTATCGAATGGACGGGGCGTTGCTGCCGGTTGTTGTCTGAAATGCAACAAGGACAATCATTTCTACAATGTTCTTGTGAAGTTTGACCCATAACCCATACAGTACAATAAAGCATGTCAGACTATTCTGCCCTTTATGGGGAACAGGAGAAATCCAAACACTACAGATAAATGTCCACAGTATCATGCATTTAGTTACACTCCAGTTTGCTCAGAGTTTCACACCTCTCCAGATTTGCTCAGGAGGGTGGGGCTGTTGGTCCACACCTGATGTTCCAGATCTTTAGAGAAGCAAATGTTACCCAGGAGACTGATTAACATCACCAAGGGTCTGTTGGAGACTTGGTGGGGCCAGATCTTTAGACAAGCAAATGTTATGCAGGACCCCTGATTAACATCACCAAGGGTGTGTTGGAGACTTGGTGGGGCCCAACACACCTCTTCGTCGAATATACTTCCACTCTTCCTCAACAGACATTTCCCATTACATTACAATATTACGGTGATGTTGCTGTTGGTAGTATCATATACATGATCATGTGATGCAATGATTTACTCCAGAGGAGCAGAACCTGATGCTAAGACATTGCATTTACATTGCTGTACATACATTCTCCAATAAATGGTTAAACTAATGTGTTTTCTGTCTGAACTGCTACACAGAGTAAAAAAATTCTATCCGTCAAGGACAGTCATAAACACAAAATGTGGCTCATTGCATGATTAGCATAACTTGGGGGATAAGGAAAATTAAACAAATCATGACAAGATTTATTTTTCAGATCTCGCTGGCCCTTCAGTCCACACTGTGATGTAAGAGAGTGGGTTTTTTGTGAGCAAAAAAGCTTTCCTCGCTTCTTCTGGCCAAATATGTGTGAAACAAATCTCACTGACCCAGAAATCTTTCTGATATGATACACACCACCTAAGCCCCCTCCCAGGGGATGTGTCCCTTTAAGCATTTATAGGCAAACAATACAATTGTGAGCAGAAGCCATAAGTGCAGGATAAATTGTAATAATAATAGTCACTAGCTTAGGGTTCTCTCCAAAGAATGTGCACTCCAAAGTGTATTTGTAGGCCTAAAGAAATTACTGCCCAAAACAGTACAATATTGTTTTAGCCAGATCTATTCAAAGTGAACTACATTATTGACTAAAATTGGACTTACTGATTAATGTTGGTAGGTTTCCAAACCTGAGCTGCAGTGTTGGAATAATGAATGTGTTGCGTGGAATGGAATATTTTTGTCTTAACTGTCAGAAATGTGCTGTATGGAACATGTTATTTTTTTCACAACTGTATGTTTCAACTCCCGTTATTAAATAAATGACACCCTGTTGAACAGGAGGAAACTCTGAAAGGTGATAGTGAAAATGCACATGTAGCGCAAGTCAATAAAAGACTAGCCAAAATATGAAGATTACTTTTTGAAAGAACAAAATACATCTCAAAATCTAAAAAATTATACAATTAATTACACAGTGAGAGCTTAATAAACCATTGGTCGACTTGGAGATGCAGGATCAAGGGCACTGGCAAAAAAGCCATAACGTTTCATCAGGTAGAGTAACACCAGATTGGGTAACTGCCTCCAAAGCATGTTTACTTCTGCAGCTTTGTTCTGTGTGCTTATTGAGTAAACATCAGTCACTAGTGAAATGCCAGACAATCCATTTACAATAAATCACCTTTATGTTACTGAAATTAGATGCTAATGGTTTGTTTGCAAGAGCACAATTCAGTATTAAGGTTGTCTGTGCTTTTCAGGAACGTCTTGCATTTGATCATTTGATTCTCTCATTATATGGAGCCATTGCTGGGCTCTGGTAAGTTTCAAGTGTAATCTCTCTACCAAGCTAAAAGTTCTTTAACATGCTTAGGGCCCACTTCAAGTATCACCCTATCTCGTTTTCCTAGAGTAGTTCTCGGTTCTTTTCACTCAAAAGTCAGGCAATGCTACGATAGAGCTGGGCATAGGTGTCATGTCCAGACATGGCAAGGTTCTACCAATATTTTCTTCACTCTCAAACTGTTAAAGCTATGATGGTGCGAGTCATATGCAATCAATGACAGGGACATAAATGACCCAAATGTATTAGACTACAAATTAAAAAATCTTACAAGAAAAATTTATGATTCCACTCATCATCCTAACCCAGACGCTTAATGTTCATTTCCCACCCCTTACATTTTTTAAATTGATTACTTTCATAAAGAAACTAAAGAAAGACATAGGTATAATGAAGGAGACTAAAAAATCTGCAGCAAAAAACATTTTCAAATTCTCTTTTCTGTGAGTAAGGTATGGTGGTGGGATAAAAAGAGGCGCAAAACACACCCTAACGAAGTTTGTCCGCAAGAGGACCTGGTAGTGATACTGACCTCCTTAATATGCAGAAAGAGTTAGAGAATCTAGGCAATATTCTCCCTGCTGTGTCGGTAATAAAAAAAAAAACACATTGTCTAAGATGTCTCAGCCAAATAACTATCTGAATATTTCCACTCCTTACAGGCACTATAAAGAAAAAGTTTTTTATAAAGAAAAACATATTGTCTTTTTATGTTCTAGGCAAATTCTTATTTAATTTAAAACAAATACATGCAGTTTGTTTATTTTATACAGCCTATTTGCAAAATGTTCTTTAAAACTAGGGGTGTTGCAGATGCTTTACTTTTTCATTATAGACTGCATATACTTTGAAAAATAAGATGATAATACAGCCTTACCTATTACATTGTATACATTTTATAATATGTATGGCCTATTTGGGACATTTTGCCTATTTGAGATGGTGTGTGATTATAAGGTCATCTTTTTGTTTATTATTTTTGTTTGTAGTATGTGTTTACACATTTTTTTGTTGTTTATCCAAAAATGTATGTTTGTTTAAATTTGGTCCGTAAACAGAAATGAAAGGAATACATTTGGAGAGGCAGTTTTTTTTTTACCTTTGAGTGGATAGTGTTTTGTAGCAGAGCAGTTGGGCAGAGTGTGGAGCAGTGCACAACAACTGCTCCGAGAGCAATGAGCAGGATTTCTGACAGCTGAACTCCGCTCTCATACTCTGTTCACCAGAAAATATTGTCTTGATGCACTTGTGGATCCTGCTATCAATCTCTAAAAGATAAACAGTTTCACTTCTTTCCAGTTCAAACATAATATGTGAATTAGTGAATTAGTGAATAATTAGTGAATTAGTGAATATGTGAATCCATATTTTATCAACTTGATCATTTTCTCCATATTGTATTATTGCTTGACTTTATTTAGTGGTCAGTATTTATGTTCCATTGCTGATGAAGCATGTAGACGTATGATGTAAGCCAAGCCAATGCTTGAATTGTATTATAACTAATCACAGACAACCGAAAAACAGTGTTGGGTAAAATAATACATGTGAAAGTAAATGTTGAATGTATTGTGGTACAGGCTAGGTGATAAAAGAGAAACACCTGCCCCTCTCAAAAGTGAAACAGATTGGTGTGATGAACAAACTACCCACAATCATTTAAAAAAATATATATATTATTATTTAATATTATTTTATTATTTTTTTTATATTAAGATAGGGCTATGAAGATATTTAATTTCAGCTCTCAGGATTGTTTTTAAACAATGAACAATGTTTGACTGAGGAACACCTGAATTGCACTGGTGATTGCTCTGATTGATGATGCTCCGCAGAAGGTACAATTACGATTATGATATTGGCACACCCCTGGGGGTGGTCTTGATACCTTTCAAATCTAACAGACTGTAAACCCGACAACGGGTCATTTTTGGGGGTGTGCCATATTTCTTGGGGTATGCCTGCAGGATGACCAACCACAGGATAACCTGAACTACAGCCATACCAGTAACCTGAGGGGAAAAGTCTCGGAATAGGAAGTAGCGTAATCACAGATGACTCAAATGAATCTCTATCCTGACTGTGTCCACACTAAAGGACCTACAATGTCTAAGCCTAACCTGAAGAAGGGCATATCAACAAGGGGCTATCCCTGTGGGGGAAACTTATTGGCCTTTTTCTGGCTCAGGTGACACTGGGCATGATCTACATTATTCCTGCACATCTGTATATATGCCAAGCCAGTAAAACCTGCTTGTGATACGTTCAAATGTTTTCGAAACTCCCTAAAAGATCCCGCACAATTGTGTCAAATTGCTAGTTTGAAAATGCTTGTGATAATAAAATGTCAACGTGAATAACATTATCAACTTTTTCGCAATTTAAGAAAATGAATGTGAATACATGCATGCAGGTGTGTTGTAATACTGGTGGGGTAATGAGGTCTAGGGAAAAAAACAACCTTTTCACACCAGACAATGGCTATTTTCCTGTTGGTGCCACCAAGCTATAAAATACCTCAGTGCTGATGCAGAGAACGTGCATGAAACATGGATGATGCACACTGCACTCACTGTGACTTATGACTTAAGACTCCACACTGAGTTGAAAATCTGTGTTTTTAGAGAGTTCCCTACTCTTAAGACTGGAATCTATGCATCCTTGTATTGCAAGCTAGTTGATCTTATAGGCTAAGCCTTTAAGAGTATAGGCCACATATAACCCATTTGAGCTAAAAATAATTTCTTAATGTTGAAATGTCTGGGTTTATTTGGGATATTTTTCAGTGATGATTTTTTAGCAGTTTGAATGAAGAGCCTTTTGCGAGCCAATTGAGTCGTGTCTTTTCAACAAAGAAGCCATGAAAGACGATTCACCGAAAAAATGGCTCCAACTCTCCTAGGCCTTTATTGCAGCTATCAGTGTATTTTTACCTAAGTCTCATTTTCAGCCAATGAAAGGTAACACAATTCATTGTGTTAAAATCTGGACATGGAGTTGCCTGCTTTGGCCTTGAAAATCGTCCTAGTTGCTATGGCAATATGTTTTGGGTAATTTCTGAATGACAAAGTCTTGCCAAATAAGTTTGGAGACATAAATAAGTTTTGGAGGCACGTTATCATATATCACAATCTGACTCAATCTTCAAGCAAATCATCTGTCAGTGCTCCAAATTTGTTTAAGGTCTCATGTCAGTCAAGTCTGAGATAATGTTGCAGTGTATTCCACTTCGGTGAAGGCGGTTGCACCAAATGCATAAGATATCCTTGGTATATCAAGTACTAAAAAATGCTGTGTTCTTGTAGTGTTATTTATGTGAAATAGGCTGGACGTTTCGCAACCTTCCAAAAAATGCAGCCTTAGGCCTGGTGGGGCAAATAAGTAATGCTGTAATACGGGGCTCCATTGTAAATGAGACCTTTGTCTCGATTCCCTGTAGAAAAATAATGGTCACATGAATATCCCTATAATCCAAAACAGACATAACGTTTCCTTTATTTTCTTGTATCAACCGATAGGCAGGCTCTATCATGACACAAATCCAATTATGACACGTTTCTTTCCTTTCTTCTTGTGACAATTATGAATGTTTCTCTTAAATCAGTATAATGAGTTTTAATAGATAATTTGTCATCAAGCCAAATACCAAGATGTTTACAAAGGGGAACTTGTTACAATTTTAGAAGCACCAAATCAAGGGAATACTATTTCAATGAAGGAAAGGGCCCTGTATGAAGTACACTCTTTTTGAGATGTGCTGGGTGGAACCTCATAGCTTATTATAATAGCAGGTGGCATCGGGCCAATCAGGCCGTGGGGAGATATAGTTTTGAAGGTGGTTGGAAGTCATTTAAGTCGAGAGAGCGTTAGCATGAGCATTGTTTTAGTAGTTCTAGCATTGTAAGCGTTATTGTTAGCCATATTATCTATACTATTAGCTAATTTGTTTTTTTATTTGTATATAAACATAATTGTTTATGATCCGGCCACCACTAAGACAGATGGCAAGTTTGTATGCAACACCCATTTTACACATGAATGCTTTGCCAACTGGATGGAATTTGAAATGGGATTTGTGCAAAATGCGCAACTAATTTTGACAGATGACGTTCATTCAGAATGTGACCTAGTAAATATGAATGGATATTGTTAGATAGCATACAAAGGCTCTGCAATATTCTTTACCTGTATATATACCTTCCCGATTTCCCAACAGCACAGGTTATCTATAGGTATAAGGTTTTGCCAACACGTACACCTTATGAAAAATAAATAACCAAAATATGTATATTATGGGGAAACCGAGTGCTTGGATATCTGACTATAACTCACCAACTAATATTATGAGTGACAGGTGGCCTAAGTACAGTACCAACTGAAGACCTCTCTCATCCTCTCTCTCTCCTCCATTGCCTCGACTTGCAGGCGTGTCAGGTTGGGCTGGAGGTGGTGCCAAAAGTTCAAAATGATATGGCTCAAACTGATGTCAGCCACTGTAATGGGGCGTATTCTGGTAGTGCAGTCAAAAACCATACCCACCCACAAAATACATACTTATGAGCAAAAAAGAGTTTGTTTGGGCGAGATTAAGCATTTTTTTAAAGGTGTGAGCCATAACTGAAATTGAGGGTGAGAGTTAGTCTTTGTAGCATGGAAGTCAGACTATGAAAGGATCCCTTTGCTCATAGAAGGTGGAGTGGAATAGAATACTGTATCATTAGCATGAAAATCAGTGTTACAGTTTTTCACAGTATTTTCAGCGTCATTTATATACAGTGTGAATAACAGAGGACCCAAAATTGAGCCCAGCGGTACTCCTTCATGTACTTTAATACATTTGACCCCTTCAATCACAATAGCCTGAATTGTGTATCAAGGGTAGCCGCCATCAGCACTTAGACCTAATGACTGCAGCTTGCTAATTAAAAGGAATGATGAAATGGCAAAGGCCTTTGACAGGTCCATGAACAAGGCAGCTGAATTCAGCATACCATCTGAGGCTCTGGCAAGATAATTTACAAATGTGGTTGCAGTCCCGGTACATTGTCCTGGCACAAACAATGATTCAAGCATATTCACATGATCAGTCAGAAAATATTGTAGCTATATTCACCAGTGTTGACGAGTTTGCTAGTCAATTTACAATGAATAATAAAGACTTGTTTGTGTCTATAGCTTTCAAAGCATTAAATAAATCATTTTCTTTGAACTGGTGGAAACTAAAACCTTTAGACCATTTCCACATCCTCATCTACTCTAGTCCCCTCCAACAAATAAACACAGAAGGTCTTTAAATAAATAGCCAGCTATAAAGTGGCAGTTAAACACATCGATAATAGCATCTTCATCAAAGATAAAGGACCGATGGCTAAACTGATTAATTGAAATCCAAACTTTTCAAGTATATAGCCAAAAAACAACCAAATATTATCTGTCTCAATTATTACAGAGCTACAGTATAGGAAGCTCTAGTTCTCAGCTTATCATTATCACTGTGTCATTATTTGCTTCTTACTTCATGTACACTGTATATCATTGACTTGCTAATATGCATGCTAATATGGATACATGTACACCTTCATTCAGACTGACAGAAATTGCAGAAAAATTACATTAATTCATTCTCATTAACTATTTTGCTGTTCCTGAAATATTGATGTTTATCTATTTCACAAAATGTAGACATAAATTACATTAGTTTCCCATGATCCCACCGCACACTTCCAAATATGTATGTTTACTTAATACTTGCCATAAAATCCAATCTCTTTAATGGATGTACTGCATTCCAAAGATACTTAAATTTATTTCTAACAAAATTATTTCAAGGCTCTAAACCGTCTAAAACTCCTACAATTGAAAGGTTGGAATGCATTTTTCTTTAATATTTGTCCTAAGAATGTCACTCAAAACTAATGAGATGGTACTCTGCCATGGGTGTTTACTCAAATTTCTCTTATAAAGATAAAACTTGAATAAATAAATAGGCAGGAGACTTAATAAGACAGAAAATGTAAACAAGAAAGTGGAAAAATGTACCTGGGCTTCAGCCTTTCTCTGCCAGTTATATCGTTATGATGAAATTGCATTTTGAAAAGAAAAGAAATGAATATCCACATTCTTTTTCTTTCTTAATGTGCTTATTTGTAAATGATTGTTGGACTATTTATTTCTACTTTTTTAATTATTTATTCTGTATCTAAACCTTAAGGTTGGCTCAACTCCTGTTTGTTAGCCAGTTGCTTGTCTGTATAATACACATTAATGTAAGGTTACTGAATAAAGGAGATCTGTAAAATCACACATTGTTCATTAAATGAAAAGGTTGAAGAGCCTTATGATCTCTTTAAAATAGTGCTGTTCACCAGACTCACTGTCACCGGCCAAGTGGTGCACAGCACCAAACGGGCAGACTGAAACATTTTCAGGGTGGACAGAAGAATGCAGCTCCTCATTAAACGTTCTATTTGGAAGCACTGACTCCACCAAGCAATTGCACACAGTAACTGTGTATTTTATTTTTACAGAAATGAAACAAAACATAGGGCAGCAAACAAGATTTGGTAAATGGAAAAGTATTTTTAATATTAAGTTGTAGCTGCAATTACCTTGACAATACACTAACAATAAATGTAATTCTAGATGTACTGTAAAAGAAAAAAAAAATCTCAATTGGGATTTGAACTTGCAACAAAATGTAACAAAACAACCAGGTATTAGGCTTAGAGAAGTCACTTCATGTTTTTTTTTGTTTGTTTTTGTAAGGTTAACTTTCATTATCACATGCTGTTTGACAACAAATAATGAAGAGTATTGTTGATTAATGTATTCAGATTCTATGGCTATTTTTATTACATTATCTTAAGCTGTTTAGAGGTAAGATGAACATCCAACATCAAATTAAATACAGTGACCTCCAAAACTATTAGGACAGTGACACACGCTTTGTTTCTTTACACAATTTGATCAAACAAATTGGACATGGAGGTAAATGTTACGAGGAGACTCCAAGTGGCCAATGGTAACTCTGCTATATGATGGAAAACACTGCAATAATGTGTCACATTAAAACAATAAGTTGAGCTTTCAAAGTGATTTGTATGCTGGGTTATTCAAAGAGAATGAATCCCAATACAATACATATTAATCCCAGACAGTAACAACAAAATGTGAAAAAAACAAAAGTCAATATCAAAACGTAAATCCTCTTTTGACACCGACTTTTATGAAAAAGATCCTACAGATTTAACATTAATGAGTCTAAAAGAATGCATGGGTATGGCCAACATATTAGAAATAAGCTAACTTTGATGAATTATGTCAGATAAATTATGCCTTTTCCCCAATAGAAGTATAATTCCATTGGTTAAATTCTGGGAAAATGAAACATTGTGTCTTTTTAGTTTTGGTTTTCTGACAAATCAATCTATAGGGCTCTATAACAGCCTAAGAATATCCATACAATTAAGTTGCCTGTAAAATGTGATCATGATACCATCTCCTTTCTGAATAGTGTGCCTTCATTCACAGTATATCGTGAAAGATGTCACCTGTTACAGGTCAATGCAAGCACAAGTTAATGTATATTCTTATTGTATTAAAGGGAACCATCTGCTGTGTACGTGCAATACTGTATAGGGTGTTAGCTATAATATGTATCTAAGGACAATATAACCATATCAGCAAGTGTCCCTATGAATGTGAATTATGTATTGGTAATATAAAATGCTTTTGTACACACTTCCAGAGCATCAACCATTTACCAATAAGTGATGCAATAAATTGTGTCACCACCAATGATACCAAAATGAAGAATTATTGAATGTCAGTGCATACCAAACACAGTCTGTTCTATGTAAGGCTGCAACACTATGCTATCCAACAGCATCTGATTACAGTCTTTAAACTCTTATCAATATGCTTCTGACTCTTTGTTTTTTTTTTTTTTAATCTTTGGTTCCTTACCACCTCTCTCTGTATTTCTCTCTCTCTCTCTCTCTCTCTCTCTCCCTCTTAGCCCGTTTGTCATTTTGCTCTTTTTCCCTTGATGCCTGACTTTAGTGCACGCTTACATAACTTCAGCACACAGGGGAATGCTCCTCTTTTGCATAATCTGGACTCTGAGGCTATAGGTTTTAAACCAGCTGTGTCCCCAAATCCATGAAAGCTTTGTCCCTGGAGAAATGCAGTTCTGTGGGTGTCCTCTGATGTCAGAGTCCTAGTTCCAGACCTTGGATGAAATCACACCAAAATGTATCAAAATTAGGGTCAAAGTCAATAAATAAAAAATATTTCATCCGGTTGCCTTGGTTCATCAATCAAGCAAGGACTATTTATTGTACGGTGAATGAAACTACACAATGTAACATAATTTGTTTTTGAGTAAAATCAAGTTATTTGAATTTGCATAACTACAATTAGTCCAGGGAAATTAAAATGAGATTAGATGGTTTTACTAATAATAGCATAACTGCAGTGCAGCGATGAACCGGTTTCCTACATGTACGCCCCCATCCACTAACAGACAATAAAAAACAGTGTAACCAGTTATCTTTGAACTGTACTATGGTAGAGCATCACTATACATGGTACAGACCTGACTACAGAATATTTCAATGAAGCTTACACCCACAACCTAAACCTTTCTGCTTGGCATGTCAATGGAACAAACATTTATCAAACAGATATACAGCTCTGGAAAAAATTAAGAGACCAAGCACCTTTTTCTTTCCTTTCCAAAAACGTTGGAAAGGAAGGTTTTGAGTGAGGAACAGAAGGGTTAAAATTAAGAGACCACTGCAAATTGAACGCTTCTGTTCCTCACCCAAAACTTTCCTTTTCAACTTTTTTGGAAAGGAAAGAAAAAGGTACAGTGGTCTCCTAATTTTTTCCAGAGCTGTAGTTCAACTGTAGAAATATTCTGACAACTCTATCAGTGCTGTCCACTTGAAACAAATCACGATTAAGGTAATGATTGCTGCATATAACACCTGCACACCAATACTTCAAAGACTTTACATATGAAACCCTGGGTCAATAGGATGAATGGTTCACAAGTAAATACTTTCAGTTAGCATCCAAGGAGACAGCATTGATTGTTGGTGTCTGTCTATGTCATATTGCCTTTGCGGTTGTTTGAAAGTATCATGTGTAGTGCAGTTTTATTATTCTCTATTCCAGCACTTTGGATTTTATACTATAAATTGTCTATGGCATTAAAGTGCAGGCTGTCAGTTTTCATTTCAGGTATTTTTCATCCATATTAGATAAACCATTTAGAAATGATTACATGTTTAGTTATATAGTCCTCGCTCTAAGGGTGATACGGAATAATATTGCAAGACTCATGTGCTTAAGATACGGCCATAATTCACTACAGACATTGTGAAAAGTCGGAATGCTTATTTTGTAGTTTCTAATCTGCATCATGGATGTTTTTAACTACGCTTTTCCACTTGTTATGATTGCGCTCCTTGGAGCAAATCTGATAACTGACCGTGGCTGGAATACATAGCCTTCATATAGATAGATTCAGTAGTCCTTTTCTTTAACTGTTCTTTGCTCCAAAGAAGTCTCTTGCATAGTGAAAAGTACCTGCCTTAATAATATTAGTGTGGCCCTCATTCATATTGTCATTGTGATTACTGCAGAACACCAGAAAACACAAACGCCAGCATCACCAACATTTATTCCATAAAAAGAGCCATGTTGTATCCTAAGTAAACAAACTACACTTGTTTTACGCTGTTGTAGTGTAAAAGGGTTCCTGTATATAGAATTATAGATCTTTAATATTTTCTGTTTATCATTACCTGATAGGGGTCCTAACTAAGAGTTACTGACACCAAGAAAATTAGTCAAAACATATGTTCTTTTCACTGTACAACATAAACAAAAACGTGAAAAGACTTCCCATTAATATAATTTTAATATTCTAGCTTTGGCAGGTATTATTTAACAAAGCGCTCAATCCTCCTTCAGTGACTGGTTGTAAAACTGCAAGCACAACAATGCACTATCATTTTGAGCTCTCATGGTGGAAATCGGTAGCCTAATCATTCAATTTCAATATTATTCACACCTCATTGCACAATAAGCTGTTTAATTTAAATACATCAAAATACTTTTCTTAAAGAGTAATAAAAAATTGTGTAAAATACAAATACAATACAAAACAAATGGACTACAAATGTTGAATTAACCAAAACTATTCAAAACTATTGAGTAAATAAAGGTATTTCTATGTAGTTACCCTGATGTACAGTGGATATAAAAAGTCTACACACCCCTGTTAAAATGCAAGGTTCTTGTGATGTAAAAGAATGAGACAAAGATAAATCATGTCAGAACTTTTTCCACCTTTAATGTGACCTATAACGTGAACAATTCATTTGAAAAACAAACTGAAATCTTTGAGGGGGAAAAATAAAAAATAAAAAACTCACAATAACCTGGTTGCATAAGTGTGCACACCCTTAAACTAATACTTTGTTGAAGCACCTTTTGATTATATTACAGCACTCAGTCTTTTTGAGTAGGAGTCTTGAGTATTAGCATGGCACATCTTGACGTGGCAATATTTGCCCACTCTTCTTTGCAAAAGCGCTCCAAATCTGTCAGATTGCAAGGACATCTCCTGTGCACAGCCCTCTTCAGATCACCCCACATATGTTCAATTGGATTCAGGTCTGGGCTCTGTCTGGGCCATTCCAAAACGTTAATCTTCTTCTGGTAAAGCCATGCTTTTGTGGATTTGGATGTGTGCTTTGGGTCGTTGTCGTGCTGAAAGGTGAACTTCCTCTTCATCTTCAGCTGTCTAACGGACGCCTGAAGGTTTTGTGCCAAAATTGCCTGGTATTTGGAACTGTTCATAATTCCCTCCACCTTAAGGCCCCGGTTCCAGCTGAAGAAAAACAGCCCCAAAGCATGATGCTGCCACCACCATGCTTCACTGTGGGTATGGTGTTCTTTGGGTGATGTGCAGTGTTGTTTTTGCGCCAAACATACCTTTTGGAATTATGGCCAAAAAG
>JACXGI010013185.1:0-21304 GCA_016801175.1 Esox masquinongy | reverse complement strand
GACCAAAGCGGTTCCTCCCATGAGTGGTGGGCCCATAGGATGGAGAGGGGGGTGCCACGTTGCTTTTTCGGGCAATGCCCGACCGGGCTCCGTGGCAAACCCGGCCACCAGGCGCTCGCCTGCGAGCCCTCCCTCTGGGCCTGGCTCCAGACGGGGGCCCCGGGCTTCCTCCGGGCAGGGTAACTCCTCCTCTTCCTCACTTCATATTTTGCCTGTACCTATGAAGATCTTTACATTTATATTAACAAAATCTGTTTGTGTAAGAACCTCGCCACTGTTGACCAACGAACATGTGCAGGGCCTAGTTTTGCACATATTAGCACACAACTCGTACCCCAAAAATAATATTATAATTCAACTTGGTAGGTTTGTTTACAATCATGAAACAACAAAATGGGACCAAGCAATTTCCAATGAACCGAAAGGTGGCGCTATTCAGTTGGCCAGATTTGCAAGCCCACATTTCTCACTGTGTGAGTGAAAGTCTGAAAAGAGTTATGTAAGGTAATATCACAAATAAAATGTTTGCCATTGGAAGCCTTAGTCCACCATGATGGACAGTTTGAAAAAATAATCCATGCCACATTTGGTACTACTGCGTTCATATGTGTTTCTCAGCGCAAATGGTGCAATAAGGATGTCAAGTGCTGGTTGAAACCCGCTCAATGCTGCAATGCTGAAACCCTATTGTGTTTGTTCCAGATCATTATTATTATTATTAGGGTTTCAGCAGTTCACTGGTGAAACCCTATTGTGTTTGTTCCGTTTCATTAGGGTATCAGCAGTTCATTGGTGAAACCCTACTGTATTCGTTCCGGTTCATTAGGGTTTCAGCAGTTCACTGGTGAAATCCTATTGTCTTTGTTCCGGTTCATTATTAGGGTTTCAGCAGTTCACTGGTGAAACCCTATTGTGTTTGTTCCGGTTCATTATTATTATTATTAGGGTTTCAGCAGTTCACTGGTGAAACCCTATTGTGTTTGTTCCGGTTCATTATTAGGGTTTCAGCAGTTCACTGGTGAAACCCTATTGTGTTTGTTTCCGGTTCATTATTATTAGGGTTTCAGCAGTTCACTGGCGAAACCCTATTGTGTTTGTTCCGATTCATTATTATTATTATTATTATTCCGGCAAAAATAGGGTGTTTTTTGCAAATTCCTGTGAGATTAAATGGCCTAAAGGGGCCCAAATTTTTATGGTAGTAAAGGGCCAAGGGCCACAACTTCTGGTGCAGTGGCATGCATGTCGGCCTCATGGTGGCGCTGTCACAAGCCTCCAAAGTTTAACTTTTTGCAAGCTCACTGCGCCCACCCTTTGTGACCTAGAGTCTTGAAAATTGGTACATAGGTGTATCTCCTCATGATGAACATTTTTGCCATTGGGACACAATGTCCGCCATGATGGATTTTCCACCATTTTGGATTTTTTGAAAAACAAAAAAATTTACTCCTGGCACCAAATGTCCGATCTTCACGTACTTTTAAATTTGGCATCTAGGGACCATGGTCTTCAAAAGTTATATCAGCCAGACCATTATGTCAAAAAACATGGATGCTATTGACCAATGAACATGTGAGGGGGCGTTGTTTTGCACATATATAGTCACATTGCCTACAAGGAAAATGGTATAATAATTCTACTTGGTACGTATGTTAATAAAGATGATACAACAATAATGAATGCAAAGATTTTTTAATCAACCACACAGTGGGACTATAGAGGTTTCCCACATGTGCAAGCTCACCACGCTCACCATGTTCAAAATATAATCTTGAAAAGAGGTATATAAGGCCATCTCCTCCCAAGGAACATATTTGCAATTGAGACCCATTAAGTCAGACGTAAAAGTTTTTCGTCACTTCTGAATTAGTGAAAAATGCTTCAAACGCTACTTCTATTGCATCAAATGACTGATTTAAACCTTTTCACAATAAAGTTTTAAAATATCACTGAGGGCCCCTCAGCGTGATTTCTTATCCCTCCAAGGTTGAAATCCGCGGATCCGAGGATGGAGACCTCTGTGTACATTTGCATAATATTTAAAAAACTATAATTGCTAGTATTGTATGTTTTTTTTAGATACTATCTAGGCATATTCGTGAAGCGTTCCAAACACAGAATGAGTTCCTATGGGGATCATGGCCTGCATGAGGTGAATGTAAAGTCTCACCAAAACTGTCCACCGCTGACTGAGCGCATATGTGTACATTTCCATAAAACGTTATTACTAGAATCATATGGCCGACTTTTGCTAATATCTAGGTATTCTAACGATGCGAGTGGTACATAGTTTGTGATTTATTGGGATAACAGCCTGCATGAGAGAAATAGTAGAGTGGAACCAAGTGGCCACCGCTGACTGATCACATAGTGTACATGTTTATATATATCCAGAACTGAACTGTAATAACTAGAATCTTACTTACCTAATATCCAGACAACTCCAACAAAGCGATCCCTATGTAGGTTGTGTTCCTATGGGGATAGTAGCCATTTTGTAGGCTCCACAAAATGCTCACCAACTGAAGCGCATAGCGTAGGCTACATTTCTATATATCCAGAAAAGTAATCACTAGAACCATACGGCTGACTTTAGCTTAGATCTAGGCATTCTAATGAAGAGATTGGTACAAAGTTTGCGTTCCTATGGCTATCACAGCCTGCACGACAGGAAAAGCAGATTTGGTCACCGTTACGCGCTGGAGTATCCAACACTTTCTTTGTTCGTAGGTAAAATCCTTGATGTGCAATCACAAACGGCGCTTTGACTATGTCATAACATGACCTCTACGACGTAGGAATGATGGGAAGGCATTTGGGTCGTTCCCATGGAGATGTAGGACACCATTGGTCACCAATATTTAATACATTGTATAATTAATTTTATTAGTTTCAGCCTAAAGCAATGTAATATGTGACAGAATTCCTGAACGGGGGCGAATGTCGCATGTCACTACCTTTCAGGAGAGCCATTTTCAAGAAGAAAAACATGTTCTGGGACATTTTGTCTTTTTTGCAGAAATGCCTTCTTGAAGACGTGAGCTTTCATGTGACTTAATAACAAACTAGTATGCAAAGTGTAAATACGAAGAAAACTGCGATTGCATTGCTACAGCTGTGAATCAATCGCTGCCCTGAATTTTGCTGGTATTATCAACAAATCTGAAGTGAGATACTACTTTCTGGAGTACAATGATGCCATGACTCAGAAGATGAATCGGACGACTTGAGGAAATCCCAGACTTTGATACTGTTCAAAACGTTCAGGCAAAATTGAGGCATTTCATTGCAGTGCCAATGGTAGGGTTAGGGTTAGCTCCTCTTGTATAAAACAACTGTCCACGGATTACATTTACAAGAAAATGACAGCCATGGCAGTTATGATAGCGACAATGAAAAATGCATAGATTCTTGGAATATTGAACGCCTTGAGTGTGAATGGTAGCGAAAAGACACGTTGTAAACAAGGTCAACAGACTAAACGCAAACAACAAAGGACTTTGTATGTAATCAGAAGATGTATACATTTTATAGTCTGCCGCGAAACATTCCTACAAGTATACGGGTAAGTGTAACATTTGCTAAATAGCTGCAGATAATTCCTTTTCAAAAAGTTGTTGAAGTCGTTTGTTTTGCTAGTTATCTAGCTATAGCCACTGACGTTACTGTTAAAATTAGCTAGCAAGGTAATAACATTAAAGAGTAAACTGAATTATTACTGAGCAACCTTCTAAGATGTGTTAATTTCCTGAGTATCACTCCACTTGTATCAATAAAACATATGCTATCGGACAACGATTTGTGTTAATAATGCCTTAATTTACGTGATTATTCACAATTTCACTAAAGATTGAGAAAAATAATGAATTCCGATTCTTGCATATTTAGTAATGGACAAATAAGATCAGTGAAAAACACCTTTATGAAGTTTACGTTGAGCTTGTTTGTTTTCATTCCACTGGATTCTGGGATCAAATGTCTCTGCGACCAAAGATGGTTGAACAAGACGATTCACCAATCTGACCGGAAGTTCAAATCTTGAGTACCTTCCTGTCTCTGAGTCACTCATCTTGTCACCTGTATGTGACTTTGATAAACAAACTTTAGCTGACAAGTTGCAAATCGTGATATACCACCTGTGCGACAGACCAGACATCATGTAATGTTAAGTTGATCAGTCTTTTTTCTTTACCGGAAGGCAAGTAAGGTAGGTAAAAATTTCTAGTCTATAATCTGTCATTTGCAACATCAATAAAAACTAAATATAATGCAATTGAACAAAAAAGTAAGGGGTCGTATTTTTTAACTACGTCGGAAATTTCAGAAATGGTCATTTATGACATGCTAGTTAACATTTTATGTGGCTAATAATCAAAAAACATTGAAAACTTGATAAAATTTCTATTCGTTACAAGAAGATATTTTTTGATACTGCTGCTGACTAGAGGCCTTTTTTGCCGGCCTATTGATTTCAGAATATATATTTTCGTTAATGCTATATATATTTTACAAAGTTCATTCCCCTCAATCTTTTGATGTAGTTTCATTGCTATTCTCTCCCTCAGTTGTGCTGTTTCCAGTGCAGCTCAGATAAATCAGACTTTTTATCCAATCAGATTTTCCACGTGCTGTCTCCGGGTGAAAATCTACCCTCAAGCCTATAAAATTTAGAGTGAATCCCATCTTCTGTTGAAGCAAATGGGGAGGATTTTGTTTATTGTCATAGCCTTCAACCAATCCGATTTCGAGTTTGCCATAATGAGCCTATTCTTTGACACGTAGCAGCCTTCTAGCTTGCCTAGTTGCCTACGTGTGCATTTTTCAGGTGGTGTGATCGGAGAGCCAGCTAACTGTGGTAAAACTAGTTAGGATGTAATGTAGGAACATCTAAGATTTATTTTAACTTTCTTTCGTGAGGTTGAGATTTTTAGATGTAGTGCTTTCGTTAGATTTTTTGTTTAGAATTGTACTGAGCCCTGTTGTTTTTTAACGAGCAATGGAGAAGAAGAAATAGATTTAGTGGCGCATTTACTGGCAAAGCCTTTTTCAAGAAAAGTTGGCAATTGCGAGGAACCCACCCCCCACCTAGCAGCACTGTCCCAGACAGGGAAAGGATTTGTGTGTCACTTTCGATCGATCAAGTACGAAAAGTACACCTAACTTACGGCGTTGAAGGAACATCGTTGTTGTGAGTACGTTCTTGTTTCTTTGGTACCTGTAATGTCATTGATTTGGGCTTTGCGATGTGTATTTTGTGTTGCAGCGACCTGTCATACTGCATAATGGTACTGTACATCCTTGATGGTTTCATTCATCATGTATTCATTTTTCTGTAACTAGTGTTGTAAGCCTCTTGTTAAATCACTTTATTCCACTGTCACTGTGAATATGGGATGGTTACGTCGAATGACAATAGCCTAATAACCCATAGCATTAGGCAAACATGCATGCTAGAATACATGCTAGAATTATTAGCTTTGCGTCCATCGTGCTGAAGAAATCGTTATTGGTAAGTAGGACAAACGTGCCCCCCCCCCTGGAAATCAAATGCCCATCTAAACAGGTTTGTTCTGGTTATGGACCTGCATCTACTCGACAGGTAAGTAGGTTAGGACTGTAACCAGCTAATAGTTTGTTTTAACCAGCAAGGTAGTAGATAAATGTAGCTGCCATTTAGACTTACAAAAGTTGGTCTGGGGCTAATGACTTTAAAGAGGGGATGATTACTTTGTCATTTAAATTACGCTTTACGGGCTTAGAACTGACATGCGGATATAACGGTGTACTGATTTTGATTCTAGTTAGAAAATGTTTAGGTTCGATTTCGAACTGCGATATTTAAGAGTTCACGATTCTGTGATTAAGTAACCACACGTCATTGACTGTGGCCAGCTGTTACCACCTCCATGATATCCATGCAACTGATCGTGTACGGTTCATGTAAAGAAGTTGGCATTAAACAAATTGCACTCATGAAAACTTTAAACAACTGTACCGCTCTATACTTGCAGGCCTATTATTTATTTAACTTCGGTAGCAACAGTAAGACTACATTGGAGATTAGTCAGCAACAATAAGACTTCTGATTTTCATATGTTGCCTTCAAAATAAAGATCTATTTTGTAGGCTACATTTTCCATGGAAAAACTGTGGGGGAAATAATAAATAACAATTTCAATAATACTTTACATAGGTTAAAGAATATTATAAGGTGGAGCACACTGAGAAATGGTTAGAGGTTGTGTAAGCTAATTAACATCAAAATAGGATTTTTTTTTATATTAGATGTTTTTAATATGCTTGTGCTCATTTGCTTTGGAGCTTGATTGTGTAATACATCCAACCACACTAGATGTGTTCACACTGCAGCTTAGCTTAGGGTCTCCTAAGCCCAGGGCTAAGCAAGTGTCACACTTGCATATTGTGAAGTGGGAACGCACCACCCTTAGCCTAGGGCTAGCTGGCCATGCTCTGGAGCAGGGTTATCACCGACTTTTCAGGGATAGCCCCAGAAAAACTGTGACGAAGTAACCAGTTTGAAATGGGGTCAAGAACAAAACCATAGAGCGTTTATTGTCCAATCACAAAACCTGCCCTTTCATTTAATTTACATATGCTTGTGACGCGCACCGTTTCCAACAGCTCTGTCTATTTTGGTTCTTTCACTCTGCAAAGTTTTGTCATTTCATTATACCTGCTAAATCTTAGCGAAGTAATTATTGCAGCTTGCTTTGGATGTAAATCCAGCAGATATATCAAAAGAATGAAGGTTGGCTAACGTTTTTCTCTTTCTTTGCGTAGTTTTAACAAAGTTGTTCAAGCAAATACCGACAGGGTGTGCATCTTGATCAGTCGATGTCATGAAGTCGTTAATTGAATCATGGTAGCGTAACATTGATCATGTGTCAGTGATGTAGGCTACTGTAACATTATTCGCATGCCAGAGGGAACGTAACATTTGCAGCTTATCATAGAATGTAAAATGGTATTGTGTCGTATTTGTCAGTTAGCCCAGGGCTTAGGAACACAAGTGTGAATCCTTAGCCCATGGTTAACAAACTCTTGTGTGAACACAGGCTAAGCTAACCCGGGGCCAGTCATAGCCTGGGACAATGCAGGGTGTAAAGGCCTTATATTTTGTATTCCCCCACTGTAATGTACACGGGATACTTCCCCCACTGTAATGTACACCGCAGTGAATGTATTGTACAAAATACTCTGGAGAGTTTGTAAAATTTCAAATATAATGTGAAATCATGGGGCGCTGTGCTACATCCAGAAAACTATATATTGTTGTCCCTCTTTAACCCCCAATGCAACACAATATACTGTACATGGAATTCATATTGCCTCATTAGTTAGCAGCGAGTGGCTTTTATTAGGAGTCTGGCTAGTTAGTTACTCCATCTAAAATTATTCTGATGACATGAACATTATAACTGACAGTTTAGCTATTAATAATTTGCCTACCCCGAACCCTGACAGCTTGATTCCACCTCTATACCCACCAAGAAACTACCATTGGCTTGACCGGCTTGGCGCTCAGCTGGGACCTCCTAATCTGTCATACCTTTCAAATGCTGACAAGAGTTATCACCAAATGGACAAACGCCTTGCACCACAAGTTTTAAAGATCATCAAAGCAACATTGGGTATGATCCTGGAACATGTTTTTGCGGCCATTCTCCACAAAGCATGCATCGGATGTCAAGTGGACCACCCGAGCCAGAGAAGACACGTATGCAACACAGTAGCGCCTTGGTGCGACAAAAAAGACTGCTGTCTAAGGATGGGTAACTTCAGTTATCATGTTTACATGTATCTAAACAAATTCTATGTGGCTTTAACGATTAAACAGTTGATGCACAAAGCTATCAGGAGTGGATTTGATGGTTGTAGACTTTTTAATAACATAGACCATTTCAGTATAAAGCGTTTTAATCATCTGAACAAGCATATGGAAACGGTCAGGAACACATCTGATGATTGGCTGCAATTAGTGTCAAACGGCGTTGAAACAAATGCTCTAAACAACTTCATGTGTAAACTTCTAACATTTTAAAATGCTGACAACAACGACTTTAAAATTGGGCACCTGTTATGTGTGTTTACGTATGTAACAGATGTTTATGTGTTAAAATTGCTGAGTAATTAAGCTGTGGATGTAGATAATCAGCAGAAATCTGAATGTTTGTGTAACTCTTCTGAAATTCTTGTATGACGTGTAATTCCAAAGACCAAATAAAACGATGTTAAACATGTATTACTTCTCATTATTGACAGAATGCTCTACGATGTCTGAACAGGTTATGAAAAGTATTTACTACGACCTGTCAAAACCTGGTGTTTATGTGTGTAGAGAGGGTTTGAAAAGAGCGTACTTGGAGAAAACCGGGGAGATCCTCAAAAATGGTGAGGCAAATGACTGGCTTTTCGCCCAGGATATGCTACACAGGCCTGTAGCTATACATTTTCAAAGAAATAGAGTCATTGTTCATGATATATATATATATATATATAATTCACAATTTCAGCTGGATTTGGTTGACATGAGTGTTTATAGTGTGGAAAACGATAACATGAAATTTAAGTTAACATGCATAGATGTACTAAGCAAATACGCATGGATTCATGTGCTGAGAAATAAAAGCACCATCGAGTTAAAGCAAGCATTTGAAGACAATAAAAGAAGGCAGAACACTCCAAAAAGTCCAAACGGACAAGGGGAAAGAGTTTTTTAATTCACATTTTGAAATGTTAATTAAGAATTACAACAAAACATTTTGCTACAGGAAACGATGTCAAAGCGAGTGTCATTGAGAGATTTAATAAAACAATTAAATCACAAATGTGGCGGTATCTCACAGCCGCCAACACTCATCGCTATGTTGAGGTTATTCAAGATTCAGTTCATGCTTACAAACATAGCATGGGGTTACAAACATAGCATGGAGTGAAAACGCATTTGAACTCAAAACACAACAAAACTTAATATGAACTCAACACCGGTTATTATAATGGCATGGGAAAACTAGTGGCAGAGATCAACATTTATATAAAACCACATGGCGTATGGGTAGGTTATGATTCATTTAAAAATAGAATGTTTCTAAAATGCAAACCCCATTTAAAATTTAGTGCAAAGTGGGAACAGCTATTAGACTTAAAACCAAGTGAAAGGTGGTACGCCCCATGGTACAGCCCATTCCCCACAGATATTCTGACAGGGTTTAACACCCTATACATCTACACAGATATAATTGATTATCAAAGAGTTGGGGACAGCCATGTCCCGCTGTTGAGAACTGTACATATTCCAGGGAAAAAGAACGAAGTTGTCACACTGACGTACAACTAGCCACACTATGTACCTCTTAGTAAGAGTCAGTTTGATGAGATCGGCATTGAAGTAAAATCTGATCAGAATCAGTTGGTTTCATTCGTAGTGGGAAAGGTGATTGCAAAATTACACTTCAGACTCATCAAACAATCTTTTAGACTATAAGATGCAGCCACAGAAACTCTGCTATGATCCTCAAAGATATGTTGAATATTACATAACACAGGCCGGTAATGGTTTACCGGGGTATCATGGTAGCGCCACAATGTATGGAGCTGGTCTAGGGGGCCTTTTCCAAGGGCTTTTCCGGATGGCAATACCTTTGTTGAAGCGTGGGTTACAGAGTTGGATTTATTAACAGTTCCTTTCACACAGACATCTGTTGAGAAAAATTCCTACATTGAGATACCAACCCTATGAGCAATATCAGACGCAGCCCCTCTGGAGTTCTTTATTGCAGTAAATGACGAAGACTACGTTGACCTAAACAATACTTTGTTGTGCCTACGTGTAAAAGTCACTAAACCCGGACGGAACTAATATTGATGCCGGAGCACGTGTTGGGGTTATCAACTACCTGATAGCCACCCTATTTTCATAAGTGTGTGTCTCCTTGGGTGATCATTTAATTAGCCAGAGTAGCAACACATACCCTTACAGAGCTGTCATAGAGAGCATTCTGAATTATGGATGTGATACATTAAAGACAACATTTTCAGATGGTTTGTTTTTCAAGGATACCGCAGGTCACATGGATGTTACGGACCCTGGAGGAGAGAACGACGGACTCACGAAAAGGGCTGCCTATTCAGCGGATAGTACAACATTTTAAATGATCGGTCCTGTTCATAGTGATATCTTCTTTCAAAAGAAACTCACGTTAAACGGCATTGACATAAAGGTTAGGATGGTACGCAGTAAAGATGAGTTCTGCCTTATAAGGGCAGGGGATGTGCGTTATCATTTGCATATATTATCTTCGTCACTATTTGTCAAGAAAGTTACTGTATCACCAGCCGTGAAACTTGGACACGTTCAAGCGCTACTCTCAACCACTGACAAGTACCCTATTGAAAGAGTGTGTATGAAGACATTTAGAATGCGGTCAGCACCTATGCCTGATCAAGTCAGGGAATGTACAACTTGAGATGAGGTTCAGACAACCACTGCCCAACACAATTAATTTGGTTGTTTATTCAAATTTTGAGTCCATTATCGAAGTGTCAAACCAGAGACAAGTCATGGTTGACTACTGTTAGGAAAATGGCGTGGAAATGAATACCGCAGAATTGACTGGTGTGGTGAAGCAATTTTCATCTAGGACTCATTTCTATGGTGTGCTGGCATGCGACCAACTACACTGCGTGCACAATTATTAGGCAAGTGGGTATTCTGATCGTATCATTATATGCACATTTTCCAACTCTAAACCATATAAACTTGAATGCTCTTTGGATTGAATCAATTTCAGGTGAAATGTATTTGTGAAATGAGGGAGGGTGTGGCAACAGTGAATAAACATTATATCAAGGTGTGCATAATTATTAGGCAGCTTCATGACCTCAGGTAAAATGGGCCAAAAAAGAGATTTAACTGACACTAAAAAGTCAAAAATTTTAAAATGCTTTTCAGACAGATGCAACACTCTTGAAATAGCTAAACTATTGAGCCCATGAAGAAGGAAATACACAAATTAACTGCAAAAGACTTGAGAAGAATTAAACGTGAAGCTACCAGGAACCCATTATTCTCCAGTGCCATCATATTCCAGAATTGCAACCTACTTGGAGTGTCCAGAAGTACAAGGCGTCAGGTGCTCAGAAACATGGCCAAGGTCAAGAAGGCTGAAACACGATCACCACTGAATAAGATTTGAAACGTACTGTGTAGATTGGGCAAAGAAATACCTGAAGACAGATTTTTCAAAGCTTTTATGGACAGATGAAATGAGAGTGACTCTTTATGGACCAGATGAATGGGCCCGTGGCTGGATCACTAAGGGACACACGGCACCACTTCAGTCAGGCGCCAGCCAGGTGGAGGAGGGGTACTGGTATGGGCTGTTATCATTAAGGATGAGGTAGTTGGACCTTTTCGGGTTGAAGATGGACTGAAACTCAACTCCCAAACCTACTGCCAGTTTCTGTAAGATACTTTCTTAAAACAGTGTTACAGGAGAAGAAGTCCTAAGTATTCAAGAAGGCCATGATCTTCACGCAGGACAATGCTCCATCACATGCATCCAAGTACTTCACTGCTTGGCTAGCCAGCAAGGGCCACAAAGATGCCCGAATAATGACCTGGCCCCCTTCCTCTCCGGACTTAAATCCTATTGAGAATTTGTGGGCCTTTCTCAAACATGAGATTTACAGTCAGGGAAGTCAAATACACCTCTTTGAACAGCATTTGGGAGGCTGTGGTTGCTGCTTCAGCGAAAGTTGATCGTGAACAGATCAAGAAACTGACAGACTCCATGGATGGAAGGCTCGTGGCAGGTTTTGAAAAGAAGGGTGGTTATATTGGTCACTGAAAATTTTTGAAAGGACAAAAATTTTAATTGTCATTTTGTGTTATTTATTTGTTACCCTTTAAAAATTGAGAATAAACACTTGAGTTGGGAGAAATAATTTTTGTAATTAGTTGCCTGATAATTCTGCACACCAATTGTTGGCTAATATTTCTGCAAACTTATGTATTACCCTGAGAAAGAGCAAAACTCACTTTTGCTTTGTTAAACATTCAGGTTTGAGGTTCAATTATATTTTGGATTGACTGAGAGCATTGTGTTTGTTCAACAATACAATAAATCTGTAGTGTAATGAAAGATGTTTTGCAAGGTTTGCAAAGGTGCCGTGTTGTCTGGTGTCTCAACTCAGTGGGACATCGTAATCTCACACCAATGGGCCTATTTGAATCCTGAAAGGAACGGACATACACAGTGGGGGTCAAGGTAGCCCCATCTGCTCAGACAATCCAGGTGTGAGGATGGACAATTCAACAAAGTAGAAGTATGACTTCCGTTGGATTAACTGCACTGATGTTTGGTCTTTTAATGTGTGTCCCATAAAGGGATGAATGTTTACCAGATGAAGAATCGTGCAAGACCATTTGTCTAGCTTGGGATGGTGCTAACTGAATATATGTAAATCCATGAATGCTATTTTCTTTGTTTTCATTGTTTTAGCCAAGGTGAGGTGATCCTAGTTTGGAATCAGCCTGTCTGGGTGGGATAAATAGTGAAGTTTGACTGAGTTCTGGGAGTCTATCTTTAACAGAAGCTCCTGGCACACCTTTGTGCTATAGTGTCTTAAATACTTATGGTATAATTAGTAGACCGTTAGGCTAGTTGGGAGGACGTTGAATCGTGTTGGTATGTAACTATGTTTTGTATTTTAACTTTATTACTTGATTGGAATAAATTGGGTTACTTTGGAATAACACATGACATTCTAGTCATCCCTGAGTTGTTGGGCATAATTAACTTTCTGTTAGATCCAGGAACCCACGCCATTTTACTGTATGGTTCGTGTTAAACGACCTACACCTTATGGGCGCTTATAATAACTGATATAGGCACATACACATACGTAAATCGAAGTGACCAGACTGATCGTCTCTGAGTTCCCTTGTTGCTACTTGTTCCCTTGTCTTCTGGACTTGACTGATGAGGAGCACTGAGGATAACGTAGGCCGTGAAACATATGATCTTTTAAATGTTTGGCTTGTGATGAAAGATTAGCTACCTTTTCTAAGAACTTCCAGCATATCATGGTCATTGAGGTTTGCATATGTTTACAAACAATATGGAGTCAGATTATTAGATATTAAATTATCACGTAGGTCATAAATTCTCGTTTTTTGCACTAATTCTTCCTACCTGTCCACTCAGTAACATTCGAAGGGGTTTACCTTATTCCCCCATACTACAAATCTTGAGGAATACGATTTGCCTAATAACTGTGCACGCAGTGTACCTAGTGGACCAGTCCAAGAAGTTGCATCAATGATGATTGTTAATACACATCTGAGCAATCATCCCGGGGAGCATTGGCTGGCTATTTACATCACAGACGATGGCGTTGGAAGGTTTTATGATAGTTTTGGAAACCCCACAGATTTTATGTATTTTCCCAAGTCAATCAGTGCATTTATGCAAAACTGTGAGAATGTGGAATACTGTTCAAAACAAGTCCAGGACATGATTTCAACCATGTGTGGACAACATTGTGTGTTCTTTCTCTATCTGATGACGAGAGGTCTGAGTTATAAAGATGCTATGTCTTTTTTATATTGATGATTTATGAAAAAATTATGTGCTAGTCTCGAAGTTTGTATCTAATATGTACCAAAGTAAGCGTGATAAACAAATGTTTAATTGCATACAACATGCTCAATCTTGTGAATCGTTTAATTTGTGTCATGGTTGTTGAAGAAATAGAGATGTAAAAGTATACCATGTTTATGTCTGTTTTATTATTCAAAAATAAAACCAATCATAAAACCACATCCATGTTTACATTGTATTTTTCATACGACAATTATTCAAGGCGAAAACATACACTTTGACAATGAATCACAAATGATAAAAAAAATAAAATAAATAAAAACACATTAAAAAGGAAGCCACTTTGAGGGGTCTGTGGTAGGGGGTACAAAGCAAGCTTTGGTTGATTGATAATCAGTTGCGGGGGGTGTGGTACTGGAAGTAGGTGCCCGGGGTGTGGTTAAATAATCCAGTGTGTCACCAGGCGTTTGTTTATACAAATTGATTTTACGCTTCTCAAGCTCATTTGGAATAGTTGTAAAAGGCATGGTGAGAAATGCCATGGCCTCTAAAAACTCCCCCCACCCCAGAGGCCTTCTAGCGTCAGCAATTTTATTGTTGCTGTCACACTTTAATTAACCAGATCCAACAGGTGCAAACCCTTGATTATCTCTCCTTTGAAAATGAATTCACCATTTGAAGTCCATGAAGTCAAATGTTTAGACCTGAACATTCTATTTAGAATATATTCAACATTCTTCTTACTCCTCGCAGACACATTATCCAAAATTTCATCAACAAGGTTAACATTTCGGTTAACAGTTTGCTTAGTCTCAGTCATGTTTACTACATCAGCCCCAGTCTCAGACCTGGGTAGACTAAAAGTCAGTGTATTTGTGTCAAGCTCCCCCTGTCTAACAACAGACAAAAATCTTTGTACAATGGCAGAGTATCTTTTAGATTTGTCATGTAAATCCATATCAGGCTTCAACAGTATATTGCGAATCGATGAGTCCAAATCATTTTCAACAGATTGTCTTACATCGGTGCTAGTCGTTTTGGATTCTCACATTTTTTCTGAATGATGTTGTGGCACCAGAAACATTTTCTGAACATGATCCACGTTGTTTAACTGTGTCTCAATGCAATTAGACTGGTTAGGAACGGAACTGCAACGTTTAGTAAAGGTAGAAAACCTCCAGATTGGTTGATGGTTTTTCTTTTCTTTGCAACTTAAGTGTTCTTTCTAGACATGTATATAATGTTGGCTTTTTGTCTCTTTACTTTTCAGAGCTGTGATTATGTTAATGGTATATTATCACGCCTTAGATTAAGAGCTATTTCGCAGAGTGATAGAATGACGTCGGTGGAAGCTGATTCTAAAATAACTTTTTGTTGACTCGCCAGTGCCTTAAATAGCATCTTCAAAAGTGGTAAATTTCTACGAATGCATTTAGACATGATCAAACTTTCTTAGGAACTTACGCGACAGGCCAATCCCCTGAAAACAACCCTGTTTTCAGACGGTAGTCTTCTGGTGTTGTACCTTAAAATCAATAATTAAATAACTAAAAGGTGGATGTGTTGTGTCTTTAAAACTCTCCATGAGGAACCGAGAAAGACCGGGGTATATCTGTCTGCCTAAAATACTAATCTGCTGATTGTCATGGGGGTTTTTAAACAAGATGAGGTAATTTGTGTTCAAGTTAATAGTTCTTCTAGATTTGCCATTAACAAACATGTTTTGGACAAGGTAAATTGCACTCAGGTTACGGTGGTGTGAATATTGTGTGAAAACTTTCTCCATCTCCAAACTCTCTGATGCACTTTTCATTAAGTCGTCAATAATTAAAAGGTTGCTTTTCTGAATCGGTAACAGATTGTCATCACACAGCGATGTTGGTAGACCTTCTATAAAAGTTATCTCCCTCAACGTCAACATTTCATACAGCGGTTGGCAACATGAATAAACCCAGACGATATTCTGAATTTCTTTGGAGAAAACAACGTCAGCATTATCCCGCAACATCTTCACAAATACGTTTTACCTGAGTTACTGGGTCCACTAATGACACAGCTGAATGGGTGCTGTAGTCATGGGTCAAAACCGCTATCCATCCTAGAATGTGTTTTAGTACCTGTATGGCCTTATGTTGTAATCGGGGAGCAGTACACGCTTGTTGTACACAACTCTGAAGCGCTTGGACACTATTCGGTTTTTCAATGTGAATGTTCTTCTATCTCTCGCAATTGTGTCTGCATTAGCAAGGACGTGATCATCATCACCACCTTCGCCTCGTACATAGTTATCAACCAGTCTTGTTAGCGTCTCCAAATTTACAATGCCCGATTTGTAGCTGTTGAGTGTAATGCCTTTTGCTTTGAGACAGGTCAGACCTTTAATGGTTTTGTAACCATATGTCTTAGGGCCACCACTAACAAATTGTGCGATGCTGTCACCATCTGGTAACTCAAAGGTCAAGTCACCCAAGCACGGACCTAGTGGGGGCAACCAATCCCCATGGCATGTGACAAAGATCACTGAATCAGTGTCTGTGTAGAGCACACGTCTATCCAGCTTCTCCAAGGGTAAATACAACTCTTGGACAAGTCTAGCGTAAGCTGTTGTGAAAGCAGCAATAAAACACCAATCAATCCGTTACGTGGTTTGATTGGTGTCTGTTTTGTGTAATGCCACTGCACTATCGCAACTGTGTCTGAGATGAAAGAGAAATGACCAACTTATATTTCACTGGAAAAACGGTAGTGGCTAAACTCCTCCGGATCTGTAATTAGGGGACCAAGTACCGTAGGTACTGGTACCCTGTTGGTTTTGTTAGTTTTATTATTATTCTTTTTCTCCGGGCCCATTTTCAGAGGCCCGTAACTCGGCCATATGTGGCTCAATTTGCATGAAACTTTGTATACTTGTTGCGATGAGAGGCCCAAAGGGCCTCGGCCATTACTGTACCTATACACCCCATGGTGGCGCTGTAGCACTTAGTCAAATGTTGAAGGTTTGAGCATACATATCCCATGAACTGAATGTTGTAGAGTCATGCAGCCAAGTTCAATATATGCCCCTTCTCATGCTGACCAAATAAGTATCTGGGGTCTTTCAAATTCGCCCCTTGGATTTTCCTCCATTTTGAATTTGGTGAAAAACTCATTAACAACATCTCCTCCGAGACCGATGAACGGATTTGCATGCCGTTTGGTGTGAAGGACCTTTGAACCATTATTTTTAAAAGTTATATAAGAAAAGTTGATATCTCAAATAGTATGGCCGAAATCAGCGAATGAAATTGAGCTGTGCGGGTCTATGACTTTAGAAGTCCATTAATCCCAAATGGAACATCATACCTCTTTGGGGTGCTATAAACATCACCGATGTTTATCATGATTTTGCCGTTAATAAAAACACACTTAAACGACATCTCCTCCGAAACCGCTGAACAGATTTGGTTGACAATCGGTGTAAAGGACCACTGGACCATTGTCTTTAAAAGTTATAGAAGAAAAGTTGATATCTCAAACAATATGGCCTCCATTTTACTTTCTGAACTATAGCGAGCTAGTTCCTGTTTCAAACAAGGTTGATGGCAGATAACGACCAAACATTTTACAGCTGTTTTGTGTGCAGTATTGTTGCTAGCTAATTTACTAATTGAGCTACATGAAGTTCGCTAGCTAGTTGATTAGTGCTGTGCTGGAGAGCTACGCTATAGACAGGCTATAGATCACTCTTCTAGCATCAGTCAAGATTAAATCATCTAAGAGATTGACGACCGATATTAGGACATTTAAGGAGGGTTATCAGAGGGTCTATCAGTTATCTACCAAAGTCTTTAATATTAAAAAATGTTGTCCCGCTGTAATGACGTTCTACATGTTTCACTGTCATGGTAATTCAGCCTACATGACTTGGTGCACCATGTCTCAGCAGGATATTCAATTGTGTACAATTTTAGAATTCAGGAGCTTTACAAAAATGTTTCACCCTCACTTAAAAAAACAAAAGTTCCAACCCTGTATTTTACTAACTTAAATGTCAAAGTTGCTTGGCTAGTTTTAAAATAATTTGTAACTTTATCTTTGCAATAGTGTTTTCCATTTTCAGTGTGTACATTTGCTAGGTGAATTCTGAAAGACACTAAGGGAAGTTTTTACAACACCTCATCCTTAAATAATTCTAAAATGCTTGTTTGGTACTAGAAAATAATTTTTAATCATATTAAACCCAGCTGATACCTATTTCGTTTATTTAAATTAAACTTAACGTTGTCTGTGTTATTGAGTTGTCACAGTATGTAATGCACTGGCATGTGTTAAGGTTGGTATTAGGTTACAAATGGCAGAAAGGAATTAAATGAAGCTGAGGACGTGAGGCGTCCATTTCTGAAATTAGACATTCTGATGTACTTATTCTTTTGTTTAGTTGTACACCTGCTCCTTCCACTTCTTTCATTCCTCAAAACATTGATTGACTGACCTGGTTTCTACAGTGAGCTGTTTCTTTTTTGCACTTTTTGACCTAATATTGAACTCAACACATGCCAGTCTACTGCATACTGTGGCAACTCAAAAACACAAAGACCATATAAAGCTTAATTTATCAAAGCAAATAGCTTTTAGCTGTTTTTGATATAATTAAGTGATGTTCTAGTACCACATTAGCAATTTGGCATGATCACTCAAGGATAAGGTGTTGGAGTAATGGATGTTGGAAATGAGGCCTGTGTATATTTAATCAAAAAGACTTAAATAGTAATGTTTTTTACATCATTGTTGTCCCGACTATACTTTAATCAGTTGAATACCACGTTGGTGAATAAGGGTAAAAATGTCCTTTCAAAACAGCAACATTTGTAAATTATGTAAACATTTGCAAAATTTGTAAACTTTTGGCCCCCAGTGTATATCTTTTATTGTCCTGTTAGATTTCAGATCAATTCCAAGGCTAAAATAAAGGTTGTGATAAAATGTATTTCAAATTGGTTAACAATATTATTGGTTTTATTGATGTCACGCAAACCTGGATTTATGCTGAGTGTTTTGTGCATGTCTTTGGGTGTGTGATTGTATGTGACTGTATGTATGTGTTCAAGTGGCTCTATAGTTAGAGTGAAATTTGTAATTGTAAAGTTCTGTTTGATTCCCAATTGAGCCAAATGTTGTTGTGTCCTAGGGCAAGGCACTCCACCCTAATTTACACCAGGAAAATGTACCTGTACTTATTGTAAGTCGCTCTGGATAAGCGCATTCGCTAAATGACTAAAATGTATACTGTACATATTTTTTATATTAATGCATTTGATTTTTCTGTAAACACATTGTTATTTTTATTTACAATCTTCAAAGTGGAGTAAAACAAAAATTAAAATTGATTCCTTTATTAGAAACTTGCTAAATTAGCAATAAAAATGATTTGACATAATTATTCAATTCTGGCAATGGTGTGATTGTTATTAATGTACAGAAGTAACTTCTCTAATTTATTACCTACATTATCTAGCTCAGCTAGTTTTAATATTATTTTTAACTTAACCTTTCAAATAGTAATTTCCATTTTCAATGTGTCGCTTAGAAAAATTAAGCTTTTCACTATACAAGATGTCTGTGAGTATGACATTCATCTACTATCTTCTTTTATTACACTGATGCTGAGAATGTTTTGTTGTAATAATCTAAGCTATTCCGCAATCAAAGTCAATTGACAATGTGTGTCATTAGGGTTTCAACAGTATGCCAAAATCCTATTATGTTTGTTCCAGTTCACTAATATTATTCTTCTGGCAAAAAACTATACTTTTTGCAAATTCCTGTGAGTTAAAATGGTGTAAAGGTACCCAAATTAATATAGTAAAGCATCAAGACACAACTTCTGGTGCAGTGGACATGCCAATCAGCCTCATGGTGGCACAAGCCTGTGAAGTTGGACTTTTTGAAAGTTCACCACACCCATCTCTTTTGACCTAGTCTTGGAAATCAGTCCATAGGTGTATCTCCTCACTATGAACATTTTTGCCACTGAGACCCAAAAAATCGCCATCATGGATTTTCAGCCATCTTAGTTATTTTGAAAAACACTTAAAACACTACTCATATGGCAGCAAATGACCAATCTTGATGTAGTTTCACATTTGGCATCTATGTATGAAGATCTTCAAGTGTTGTCTAAACCAGACCTGTATGTAAAAAACTACATTGGGTCACCATTGGACAGGAAAAAACATCCTTCCAACATTGGGTTAATGGTTGTACACGTGTACAGTTTGTCTTTTACCCTACATACCATATTGCATAATTTTCATGCTAACTAAATGCTGAAACCCACTAAATGCTGCTGGCAGCTTTAATTGAAGTTGGAAATGTAAAGACAATTGCTTAGTTACAGTAACATATACATTCCAAGGGGCTTCAAAGTTTCCTTTTGTCATTACTTGGTCCCCTTAATCGCTGCTTGCAGCTATATTTAACATTGTGTTCATAAGGTTAGTCCGCTCACGAATCTTAGCCCAAAGACCATTAATTGCCATTTTAGCCAAAGATTGCCTAGCACTGTTTACAACAATGTTTTCCTTGTCAAGCTGCACACCCTCCTTTTCATGATATTCACGAATATACTGTTCTTTAGCATCATCATCAACCACTGATGGTGGGAAATGTTCTCATGTAATCTGCAAAAAGATTATCTGATGTCCTTGTGAAATCCCAGACTTAGAATATTTTCACAATCCGATAACCTTTCTCAACAGTCTTAACCAGCTCAATAGAAACCCAGGTACCAGTTAAAGCTCTTTCTGAATCAGTATGTGAACAATCAGTTACCTGGTTTTCAAACTCTGCACATAATCTACACAAAGGAAAGAACAGCTTACTGCTGACCCTGTGCGGTAAAACGGGGTGATAAAGGCCTTTCGGCGGGCACACTGTAGCCCTAACAATACCAAAGTAGATGTCTAGTGGTTTGAAATCTCGAAAGATAATGTTTGGATGCCTGATCGGATAAGTCTTTGTCTTGTTGCAGAATGGGTAAAGACTACAAACGTGGTTATACTGAATAGCCTCCCCTTCTTGAGCCGTAAACTTAATTTAATTGCATTGGTCCGACCGCCAAAAAGTGCATCCTAAGGGTCAAGGCGCTCTGGAGCATCATAGGTCTTCAAGAATGCTTTGACATCTGCGGATGTGTTTTTAAGCTGATTCCACTCACACTCCCATATGTATTGAGCATGTACGTTGTGTTGTTGTTTTAAAGCTTCAAGCTTTGCCAGCCATTGCTGGTGCATCAACCCATACTGAATCTTTGTCATTGGGTTGGTTCTTGTTGAACAATGACGCTTTGGGTGACCATCCCCGAAACAGCCTAGAAATGCATAGGCTGTGCACACACCAACGCGTTCGGTGTATCCATCAAAATGGTATGCCCCAATTTTCATTTCACCCCGGTTCGGGGCATGCTGTATCGATAAATTCGCACCAGAAGCCACATATTCAAGCCATTGTATCGAGCTGTTTGAGAATGTCTACTGACAACAATTGTAGTTGTCTGAGGGGACCAAGGCAATTGTGTCCTTGGTGAGGAATCTATTGCAGAACACATTCATACAATCTGAAACAATCGTAATTGACCTGAAGCGATCAACACCACCACATGCCAGGAACTCGAGTCTGTAATGCATACAACCTTCTCTTAA
>JACXGI010013184.1:0-15507 GCA_016801175.1 Esox masquinongy | reverse complement strand
TATGGACAGTAATATGTATACTGTGTACAGTGTAAATTGAAGACAAAGGTAATAAGATTAGCCAGCTAGCTGAAGGAAAGATGAATAAAAAAGCTCTGACAGTCGAGTGCATCCTCCTGGTGAAGACATCTATGGCTGCCGGCTGTTAGACAGGAAGGTAGGAACGGCGCTGTACTGCAGAATAAGATGGGAGCTTCGTTTTTTTATTGCCTTTGATCTGTTTTTTGGTGTTGTTGTTTTCTGGCCTGAAAGTAAAACAATTATTTCCAAAAACTGTTATTATGATGGATAAATGATTATTTGTTCATTAGCGCCTTTCTTCCTCTGTGATGTCATTGTCTCGTGGGGCGTGTTTCTGATCCAGGGGACGCGTAACGATCTCTCCGCACCACGGATATCCAAACCACTCCCAACTCCTCCTTATTTTTCACAATAACACAATTGATTAAATGTAATTACGTTTTAACAAATACAAATTATTGGTCTGCTTCCTCCGAATTGGGAAATATTGCTGCCACTTTGGGTTATTTTAATAATGTTGTATTATCGTAATTCATGACTGATGTCAAGCCAGCTGTGTTTTTTGTTGGCAGAAGGAGATGGGGAATAGGCACAAACCAACGCAATGTTTCATATTACCCAATTATAATTTCTCATAATTTTCTCTGTGTCAGAATTAGAGTCGGTGGTGAAGCATGAAAAATGAATGTACTATGTGATTGTATATATTTTCACTACTGAAGGGGACAACTGGGGATAAGAGAAAATAAAAGAAGGATTGATAGTGATGGTGTAGTGAAAGGAAGAGTGACGCAGAGAGTGAGCGAGAAAGATGCCGAGGAAGAGAAAGCAGAAGAGAGACAAGCGAGACAAAAAAGGCGAAAGACAAAGAAAACGGACGGGAGACCGGCACAGGAAGGAACTGAGAAAAATCAAGAAAGAGTACGAATGAGAGAGAAATAAATAAATAAAAGATAGAGAGGCTGCGGGAGTCATGGAGACAGGAGGTGAGGGGATCCAAGACACATCATTAAGACTGGGTCTGCCTGAGAAGGGGCGTGGAGGAGGCCAGTGGGCGGGGTTAGCCAGCCGGGGTTCAGATAGGCTTCAGGCTCTCCCTTCTCATCCCTTTGGTTGGTCCATTGCGTTCCTCCCTTCTCCGGCGGGGATTTCAGAGAGGTGGAGGCCGTCCTGTATTCCTCCTTTACCTAGCCAAATTCACATCTCACCCCCTTTCTCTACCCCCACGTTTACAGGTTTTAGAAAACAAACGGTCGTGTTGCATCTGTCCTCTGAACATATTTTACATATGTACATACTGTACATATAGTTGCGCTCAGTCTAATATGCATGAATATGAGGCCTTAAAAAAAACATTAACTTACATGCAAATCGAAAGAGTTACGAAAGTGGTTTGGAAGTCACAGCTGTTTCGGTCAAGTGTCATGTTTGTCCAACTGAACCCTTTCCCCGTGTTCTTTCGTGGTCGCCGAGTTCGGGAGTTTGCTACTTTTTGTTTACTTTTTAATTTGCGTGTGAGATGCTGTGGCAACTTTTCACCGGAGTGTGGGTCACCAGTTGCCAGGAAAACGTTTAAAGCTTCTCTTTTTCCCTTAATAGCTGGGGCTTCACGGTCTACACAGACAAACTACAGTGGTGAGTGCCTTTTACTTGTTCTGAAATTCAATAATTCAATACCTTCACCCTCCTCTTTCACTCTGTTTTTGAATCAGAGGTTGACGGAGAAAAACAAGAGGTTGAGACGGAACGATGTCTCCCGCAGATAAATCCAATATTTTTCACTGTTAAAAATGAAGGACGTATTTTGCCCTCAACCTCTTGTGTGCTGAAGTGTCTGAGGGCCGGATAAGTGAGACATTTTATTGTTTTGTTAAGTATCTATTTATTTTATTATACTTTCATCCCAAGGTAGAGGTCGCCCTCAGATTCAGGTTGAGATCAGTCGTATTTCACAGTTCAAAGACCAAATGACGTCTTAATGGGTTGATAGTTGGATGAACTGCTTGAATCCTGCTTTTTGAAAGTATGAAAGCCAACAGTCTGCCATTCCAGACCACGGCGGTGTCTGACAGGACGCCTGAGTGGGGTTTCCCACATCCACCTTTCAGGGGGAAACGGAAGTTAGGATGAAGATGCCGTATATCTGAGGTATAACAGTATGTTTCAAATGTCATTTTATGACCCCCAGGCATTTCTGCTGTGAAGGAAAGGAGTCTCAGATAGGATGGGTGAATGACATCATCACAATGAAGGTATGTTGACTCTTATTGGAAGATTGGGACACGTTTTTTTTTTTCCTCATTTGAAAGGGCGTGTTCAGATGGCGGTTTTTCACTGTGTTTAAGGTCATTTAAACACGGTTTATTTTTTTTGTAATGCTGTAGTATAAGCACTTCTGGTGTAGAATGATCACTCAAGATACATGTAATGTATGAGTTTAATGCCAGGATGTGGTTTCATTATATGGTTTCTTTCCACCAAGAGTATGAAAACAAAATCATTCCGGAACAAATGACACCCTGAGAATGCATTGCTGTTTTCTTCTTTCACCTTTCTTATTCCAATGAAAAATAGTTTGATTACCACTCAGGGTAAACTGCATCTTTAAACGAGCAACACACAATAAATCACATTTACTCCCCCAAATCATAATTTCCCATTTCCATTGTTAACCTAAATGGGGGGGGATACAAAACTAGATAAATAACGGGAAAGTGTGCTGTGAAGTTTTTCGAGGTCACTCGGCGATAACATAAATCACATTATGTGGAATGTCTCTTAGCCCCCTGGAATAGGGTCAGGAGACTGTAACAATCACATTGGCGAGCAGAGCAGTAGAGTGCTTAGCCCGGAGATACAGTTAAGCATTGTTACCGTCAGTGGCTGACACAGCAACCAGACGGCATAAATAATGCAAAGAGAAGCAAACACTGGGAGAGAAGTTACAGATGTTTCAGATGAGCGAGAGAATATCACTCTCCGTCTCTTCTTATATTGTTCTCTCTCTCGTTTTCTCACTCTGCTTCTCTCACAACTTCTTCTCTGTTTCTTGGTATTCTTCCCAGGGCGGCTTTGGAAGTCTTTTTTTTTTTTTTTTACAGACAGAATAACATTTTCTAATAAAAAATAGACTGTTATTACTATGAGAAAACGGTAGCTTTGTAAGTGACACAGACGCACAATCAACTGCTATTGTGTTCCCCTATCATAAACCAAAGACCTAACCCGAGATCCTAGATCGGACCAGAGTTCAGACCTCAGTTCTAATGACCTCATAGATAGACTAGTTGAAATCAGTTTGCCGTTGCGCTGTTTGTGCATAGTGATCTTATTACTTTACTATCATCTCTTGTGTCTATAGTTCATCACAGTTCAGACCTCCTCTTTAGTCAATTACTTTAGGTACAGCAGAGAAAGCGCCAACAATTCTCAGAGGAATATTGATCTAAACGGGAAGGCAATATTTGGCCAAAGCGTTGGCTATTTGTATTCTTCTCTCAAGGGTATGTGTGCTCCAGTGCGAGAAACACTGACTTTCGCCTGCCCTTTCTAGAAGCTTTCAGCTCTTGGAGTCAACCCCAAACAACTAAATCTATAGCAGACCAAGCAGGCTAAAAATATTATACTTCTCCCAAAGCTCCTAAGTAGTGGGATTGGCGGCTTCCACCGGACTTGTGGGAAGGGCAGAGCAAGAGAGAGAGGACTAAAGTGAGGGAGAGAAAAAGAAAACACTTCAATCCTCTCCCTGTCCTTTTACCTGTTAGCAGGCATTTGGCTTTCGGAAATTGTTTCCATGGCAACTGGCGCAGAATGTCTCGCTTTTTTTGTTGCTGGTGTTTGAGGGAGGAAGAGAGGGAGTGAGTGAGGGAGCTAGGCTCCGACAGGTACGAGCACAGTTGAAGTAAGGATGTGAAAGAAGAGGAATGGGTTCACAGGTCAGCCTGTAAGCGGGAAGCGAACAAGTTGTTATGTTTTCGGACGCGCTAGTGCTAGCCGCTGGCTCACTATCCATTCTGTGAAAGGTATACCCAGGCCAGTTTCAGAAGGGACGGCCACACCGCTAGCTGCTATTGTTGACACAACCCTTATTCCCCAATGGTGTCAGAGACCAGGGAACAGGGGACGCTGTTAGTGGGGTGTCGGAAATGCAACACATTAAATTGTTATGTGCATTTTGAATTGGGATTTCAGAAAAAGTAATAGTGGACAGATGGTGTTTCACAGTATTTTCCACCAGTGTTGTGATTGCCTGTGATATTTGCCTATTGATTTTTTTGCCCCCCGGCATGGACCAACTCTCAAATAGGGAATGCTGGTTGCAGAATAATCTACACGGCTCAATTTTGGTTCATGCACTAAATTATGTAGAGTCATATTAACGTCTAAATGGTGCTAACATGTATTTCCTATAACAGCATATGTAATTTTTACAGCCTTTTTAAACTGCCAGATGAAAGCGAAAGTTTAGCATTTCATTCGGAGATAGGAAATTGCTATTTTATGAAAGAAGCATACTGCTCTTGTAATTTACTTATTTCCAAAATCGGGGACGGATCCCAAGTGTTTCAAGTATTTTCTTTTTCATCAGAAACCTATATGTTTTCTCCAAAATCTTCAAGTAGATTCCTGGTAAAAAAAAAACAGAATTTCCATACATTTGTGTTGTCAGAGTAATTTCTAATTTTTGGCGACAATTTTATAAAATATGTTTAGCATGTCAATTAGACGTACAGCAGGACAATGTGTTGACCTATGTGGATGTTAATGTCTTCAGCACGGAGGAGGCTTCTGTTCAAAGAACAGAGATGAGAGAAGATCCACAGTTCACGCAAGTGTCTCAGCAGCCCAACAGAGTCCACAGAACACTAAACGCAAAGATGTGAGTCTCCCTATTATACCTTCACCGTCAATTAGCTTCAAGAAGTGAACAAAGCCAATACACCTATACAGCGACTGTAGTGCACCTTTCTATTTGCTGTGTTAATAACAGCACAGACCTTGAACCCGTGCAAACATGAGATTATCATATCAGGAGACCAGAGATTAATTATTACGATCAAGAGGTTAACCCTTTCTCTACCTCTCCCTCCCATAGCAGTCAGTTGAAAAGATCTCCCTGAACATCGGAGATATGAAAACAAGGACCAGCGAAGACACCGGCGGTCTCCAGCACAAATCAGCCATAGTGGCTGACTGCTTGAAAAAGAAAGAACGTCTATTGTCCCGTGAGACTGGTCAGAGAAGAGCCTCTGCCGGGGCGATCCAGGCCCAGCGCAGCCCGTCCCCGGTCGTCGAGCCCCGGCGGAGGCCCGGGCTGGGGGGAGACAGGGGTTTAATGCCCCCCAATCTACTCAATGAACTTAACTCTGTACTGAGCAAGACGGGCCGTGGCGCCAAAGCGGAGAAGAGCTGAGAGGTCGAGATACTCTCAGAGGAGAAGAAAAATATCAAGTCAGACTGAAGAATGTATTGGAAGTGCTGCAGAGGAAGGACAGGGAGTGGTTCGGACTGGACTGGAAAATTACCAGAATGAGAGACGTTAAGACTGACTGAAGGTGAGACTCTGAGATGCTAAAATAAACTAGTTGCTCCACGCTACGAGCTGCACAAAATGATGGAGCTGACAGTGGAGAGAGAAGTGGAGAACAGGTGTGTGATGCTCTCGGTGAACTCCCTGATGGCAATGTGCTAACGCTGCCACATTTAGCTCTTCTCGAACCTGAGCAGAACATTGCTTCACTGCTTGTCTCAGTTTGTAGAGCACAGCGCTGGCAGTGCTAACGTTGTGGGTTAGATACTTAAAAAGGTTTGCATGCATTACTAAGTTGCTTTGGATGAAAGAGCCAGCTGAATTGTTATTATTAAATAAAATATTATGGTACCATAATAATATTATGTATGTATATATTTGTGTGTGTGTGTGTGTATATATATATATATATATATACACACACATATATATACATACACACACACACACACACACATACATACACACTGTGCCTTAGGAAAGTATTCAGTGTTCTTTTTCTTCATTCTCTCATAGTCCTTCAGGTAGCACGGATACGCCTTTACCTCAGAATTCACATCCGTCTGGCCACTCCACCATAAAGGCCTGATTGACGGAGTTCTGCGGGGTGGGTTGCCCTACTGGCATGTTCTCCCATCTCAGCAGAGAAACTCTGAAGCTCTGTTGGAGTGGCCTCTGGGTTCTAGATCACCTGCCTGAACAGGGCCCTTCTTTCCCGATCAATTCGTCTGGCCAGACGGCCGCCTCTAGACGATTCTTAGAGGTTCCGAACCTCTTCCGTTTCACAATGATGGTGCCCACTGTGTTCCTGGGAGCTAGCAACGTTTTAGCAATCTTTTTTTTTTTTTATTAATAACCCTCTCCGGTGCTGTGCCAGGACTCTTCTATCTCTGAAGTTCGACCACACCGCTGGGTTTCCTGGTGACAGTTTGGGAGGAATGGGTGTTGCCTTGGTAGTTGTGCAGGGGCAGGGCTGGCCTTGGTAGCTGTGCAGGGGCAGGGCTGGCCTTGGTAGCTGTGCAGGGGCAGGGCTGGCCTTGGTGGCTGTGCAGGGGCAGGGCTGGCCTTGGTAGCTGTGCAGGGGCAGGGCTGGCCTTGGTAGCTGTACAGGGGCAGGGCTGGCCTTGCTGGCTGTGCAGGGGCAGGGCTGGCCTTGCTGGCTGTCTCCGTAAGGTCACGGAACCTGCTAGCTATCTCCAGTTGGGGCACCGGTACCCTACAAATGTAGAATCACAGCAACATATGTCAAACACCTTACTGTGACACAGTAATGTTGGTTTTTCTTTTAATTTGTCACCCAACCTGTATATAATAAATGCATATTTAAGATCCACAGTTTATTTGAACTACTATGTGGGATTGCATTCCACGCCTGTTCTTTCCTAGTGCCATGCTGTGTTCATGTTATATTAACCAGCTGTATAATACAGACCTCACTGCATGTTATTTCACTGTACTGTCTGGACTATATGTGGCGATGGAGGAAGCAGCAACCCTTAGTGTTAGATAACATATGTATATTTTATTACTTGGCATTTCCTTCACAAACATTCAAATACTTGTTCGATTTTGAGCGCAAGGGCATACTCGATTCCCAATTGGGATTTGAACCTATTCAAGAATACTCTTCCCAAAAAATTTGCCTCCAACTTTTCTGTGTCTGTGTGTGTGTCATTGTTTTATTCATAGACATCATCAAAGACCCCATTTCATTGTAGTAAAATGTAAAAAAATAAATAAACTGTGGATCTTAAGTCATCCGCTCTCCTTAATGAATAATGCATCACAGACTCAGTGAAAATGCTCACGTCGGCGATTGTTGCCCAGGTTGTCTATGAAAAATGCATCCTAATATTTCATTTTCATTTTTCCAACCACATAACCTCCACTTGTACTTTCGTCTAACGTCTCATCCTGTCTTCTTAATCTAATCATTGCATCCACTGTGTGTTATAATTCTGAAGATATCTCATTAATAACAAACCCTTTGTCCTCTTGGTGTAAATTGCCTCTTTGGGGTTGGTAACTCTTTCTAAATATACCTGTTGCTGTTACTAATTACCCATACGAAATAGTAACTTGACTATTGGATTACCTAAATGTTGTAGCACAATCGGATTACTTTCTATTTAAAAGGCATTAGATGAAGACAAAAAAGGAACATTACCAATTGAACAACAGTCTGTGGCAAGATTAATCAATGTTAGAGTTTACATATCCGCCATAAACGGACGCCGCACTTTACTTTAGGGATTAGGTACAATATGTTTCTTATTTTAGTCAGCTGCCAATATTAGGTACCATGTGACTTTTCTGAGGTCCAGAGAAAGGAGAGTCACATGGCCTTACCTGTACTCTGCAATGTTTTAGTACCTGAGTAGTGGCAGCTATACTGCTTAGAAATAACCCATTCAGATTTGTATATGTGCTTCCTTATGTACTAAATAAAATCAAAGTTAACTATCAGATGAACTGGATGCAGTGTCGTTGTGTTCGCAGAGCGTTAACACGCCTCTAAGCTCTCCTCCCAATGTGACTGTCTGTCGCTGTTGTTTTCCTTAGCTAAACGTATTCCCTTCCTTGATAGTTCGTTCTGATTCCAGACCACCTGTACCGAATCATGCCGTCATCTATTTCCCAGTGCCATGTGGTCTCTTCCACGCTACCAGAACCAAGCCAGATGTCACGGTGCTCAACAGAACCGAAGTGGAGGTGGCGATTAGACACAATGGCTCGGTGGTTGGGTGGGGGGTGGTTTCTGTCCCGTGTCTCAGCACGTCTATACCCCTGGGTGCCAAATGAAGCAGCAGTCACTACCTTACACACTACCACCCCACACACACGCAAGCACAGTGAATGGAGCAGCTCTGGTTTCCTACATGTACGTTCACACAGGCAAGCCTGCAAACCAAGAACAAGTCACCTGGAAGTCCCTGGAACGGATTGAAGTTGTCACATGAGCTCCTTAAGAGCTCCACGGGTTTGCTGGGAATGTTGAAGATGGAGAGTGATGAAGAGGGAGAGACAAAGAGGATGAAACGGCGACAGAGGGAGAAAGACAGGGTGAAAGACAGAGGTAAAAAATTGTTTTTAAATGAAGTGATGGACATTGAACCCTTGTACCAGACATGAGAAACGTTTTAATCAACTAGACAGGCTGTAGTAACGGACAAATGGGAACTTTAAGCAGAATCCAGTGGATTTTTTTATAAACAATCTGCTTTCATCGATGAGGTCTTGACCTGGTGGTGAAGATTGTTTCAGACATGATGGGTCAGGGTGGGAGCGGCGAACATTCACAGGAGCCACTGTTTTCCCGAGGATATGCGCGTAAACAACCACGCATACACTTGCACTATACCGCAATTACAGTGCCTAGCAACACAAATCACATGGAGCTTTAGACGCACATTAAATAATCTCCTCGTAATAACGTAGGCTGTGTCCATCCTTGACTAAGACAGGCTGCGTTCAACCTCAACAATCAATCAAATTTATTTATAAAGCCCTTTTTACATCAGCAGTTGTCACAAAGTGCTTTTACATACATGCTCCTAATATGGGCCACATCCGTTGCAATTTACACCTCCGTAAAGAGCCATGTTATAAATTAAGCAGTCCAATGTGTATATATATATATATATATATATATATCTCAGTGTGGCACCTCTCCAGCTTTGCTCCCTTTTTTCTAGGTTGATCCACGCATTCCTTGTCCCTAATCACGGATCTATTAATGTCACCAGCATTATTTACTACACAAACCCAATTTTAACCCGACATGGCTGTAAAATATATGTTTAAACCTGTCAAGCTTTATCTAATTAAAAGCTGGTGCAGTTACAATCCAACAGGGAGTTCTGCCCTTTCAAAATCTATTCGTTTCCAGGAAGAAAAATTGGCACTGTTAATAAAGAGATGGATGTTGTAATTAATTAAATGCAAGAAGAAAATGGAATTCTATCCTTTATTGTCCAGACTGTGCGTCTTCATTTAAATTGCTGCTTCCCAGGAGTTAGTCGAGAACCCCATTGCTTCAGCCGTTACTGAATGTCATTCCAGCATTTTCTTTCCACATGGTATAATGAAGAATATGAGGGGCCTAACCTTAACTATTGCGGGCAAAAAAACACTGTACGAGTGGAACTGGCCTGGCCAACCTCTGATGCCCTCATGTAAGTCCAGGTTACCAAGCAGTCTAGGTAGAGACAGGTGCAAACAGCCTTTGTCAGCCAATCCAACAGGAGTTTTAGGCTGTAATGAGCTGTGATTGGTTACCTAAGCCCAATAGGAGACGCTGTTTCTCCATGCGGTACTTCTCTCCATTGCATCATTGGGCGTTGCACTGTCCTTTATTCTACACCTCACCCTTACCGTTGCTGTGGCAACCTGTTGCTTATCAACAGACAGTCTGGCCAATCAGCAATGTTATCCGCAAAATATAAAGTCACATTTTTGGGTTTTTTCAACACTTGCGGAAGTTTGCAACTCCCTTGTCGTTTAAAATGCAAAAGACTGGGAACTCCAAGTTGACCAGACTCAAAGGCCTGGAGATGATGGTGGCGTTATGTTTGAATTCTTAATACCTTGTGCATTTCATGTTACCTGAATTGCTTCAAGAGATTGTTCTGGGTATTTAGGTTTCGGTGTGGTTGTGAGTTTTTATGGAAAAATTTAGACACAGACATCCACACACACGGAGACACAAACATACACATTCCGAGACACGCACGCACACACACACACACACACACACACACACACACACACACACACGCTCCTAAGTCTTCAGTTTGGCCACTGTACACCACAGGAGATTCATTTAACCAAAGCCCTCCTGGTTTCATAGATTACAGACGGAGAGTAAACATCACCTGAGAGATTACATTTTCACGTTTGCAGGAGGAGGTCCTGTCAGAAGGGCCAAGCATAATTTGTTTTAATTCAATTTAATTCAATCCAAAGTTCCCCGTGGTGCCAACCAGAGACTGGGTCATTGTTCTTCCGCCCTCCTGTGATTCTGACGCAGGTTCTTAAGGAGACTGCGGAGAACTCGGACTAGGAGCTCAGTTATTTAACAGAGTTTCTGGAACTAGTACCCGGTCGGGCCCTTGTGGAACCGTCAGACCAGAGTGGTGAAGGGGAGAGAGGTGGGCTCGGCCAGCCTGTCACTAGCCTATGCTGGGTGAGAGCTGATCACTGGAGACCTCCGGACCCTGTAGTCATTTCCATTTTGTAATCAACTTCAGAGGTGGAATGAGAAACAGGACCGGGTCGACCCCTGGACACCACCACGCACGGACCCGAGGGAGAAGGGGGACTGGAGAGGAAGTGGAGAAGAAAGAAATAAAGAGCGGATTGAGGAGCGTGCCAGGGAGACGGGGCGAGTGAGGGTGAGAATTAGAGAGCTTTATGACCCCGTGACCTCTGTCCACAACACCCATATTGCATTTGAGTTCCTCTTTGAGGCCTTGACCATTTCATTTAACCCCCTCCCTTCTCAGAATAACCTCTCCTCTTCCTCTCTGTTCATCTCTCTCTCAGCATGTTTCTCGTTCATCTCTCATCTCTCGCACTCTCTCTGTGTTACCCTTTGCATCTCTCTTACTTTCAATGTCTTTCTCTCCCTCTCTCTTTCCATATATCTGCTTTTCTCCACTTCTCACCACATTGTGTTATGTGTATGAAGGTTTGTAGAGGAGGTAGAGCTGACGCTTATTTCTATATTCTGAGAGCAATGGCATAAATTATTTATTACAAAGATTGTGAAGTTCATTTGAAAGACTGTGGCTGGGTTAACCTCCCATTCCGGGCTTGTTTGGCCTAAATTATGTTATCAACACGGCAAAACCTTCATTTAGAACAGCAGCAACTTAAAATTGACTCAACCATTTGCTCATTAAAGATGTATAGAGTTTCGATACGGCAGGAATCTCCAGAGAGAAAGGGAGTGTCCAGCTTTTGCTATCTTGATGGGGACCAAAAAGCTTTGTGAAACAATGAAAATATTATGTCTCCTTGTGGGGACATTTTGCTGATTCCAATCTCAAAATAGTCTAATTCCGGTTTTAGAGTAAACATTTAAAGTAAAAGTTAAGAAAGGGGTTTGGTTAGTTTAGTTTTAGGGTTAAGGTTACAGACAATATCATTTTGAATGGGTTTAATGTTTGGGGTCCTCATAAGGATAGTAGAACTTAAAAGGTGTGTGTTTTTGCCTGTGTCTGTCCATTTGGTTTGAACAAGCTAATGGTGTCCTCGTTCCACACAGATGGACCAATCACAGAGCTCGAGAGCTCATTAATAATGCATCACAGGCACTAGAATTTGTGAGCAAGTCAATATTGAAGACCTTGAATATTTGCTCCAATCAAATAACTGTCAATAAAGTTATAATTTTTTGATTATGTGCTAAAAGGGCAAGTCGTCCTGGCATAGGTCTGTAAACACTGATTTAAATGTTAAAATCATCGTCCTTGGAAAATGGGAAAATACTGTTTGAGTGTGGCTTAAGATACAGTAGACTTGGGGAAAAAAAAAATTCTGAATAATTGGTAAGCTTCAAGTGGTTGTAAACTTGTCGATGTTAACACCACCATCGGTGTGCTCGGTAGAAACCGGAAGCATCCGGTTTTCAGGAAAACATTATATTACTCTAGCTTCCTATTCACCCTTGAAATCCAGTGGTGGTGCCTCCTCTGGGTTTTCACACCCACTACTCTGAGTTAACACAAACCAACACTACAAGTAATATGTTTTCCTCCAGGTAATTTGATTGGCCGAGAGAATTACAGGGGCCGTATTTTTTTTTCTTTTTAGGGTGTGTGTGTGTGGCGGGGGGGGGGGGTCACAATAATCAGCTCCCAACATGCTCAACTGTGTGCCGGAGTGTGTGTGTCACGCTGCCCATGTTAATGACACCCGAAAATTCATCAGAGATAATCAGGCCCCGAGGATAAACAAAGGCTGAGAGGATTCTCTCCGCTCTACCTCTTCAATTCAATATAAACCCCTTCAATTGGAGAACGACACGGCGTCGGCCCCCTCATGCACGCGGGCTAGTGCCGACCCGAATTACCATTGTGAAGAACATTGCCAGAACTAGAATAGCCGCAGATTAGATGAGCGATAGCAGGCAGCACAATAGCCGTCTGAATGGAAATGCCGGCAATCTTTTCCCGAATGATCCCAATTAAATTGCATTCATCACGGCGTGTTTGTTTGCGTATCCAGTCCTGGACCGGTGTTTGTCATTTTTACTTTGTAATTTCCACTCCAGTGAGTTCCTTATGAACATTGGATATCTGGCTTCGGTTAACCATTTCAGATGTCTTTTGGGTTATGAAGAGGTGCTGCGTGTTTCTGTATTGCACTGTGATGAAAGCAATTTTAACGTTCTGTGTGTAAGTGAGACAACGTCCGCCTCTTCTTATTAGCATCAATGCTCATACATTTAGACGGAAAACTGTAAAATCAGCTGTTCTTTTTTTTTTTTTAATCTCATGTAGTTCAAAGTCCTGCCGTTTGGGAAGTGATTGAAAGGGATCCTGTCTTCTCCTTGTATTTTTGACTCATCATATGTCCACCGTAATGCTGATCACACACGCACACAAACACACACACACACCCCTCAAGTCAGTCAGTCCGCTCTCCTTTTTATTTGATGGACTGAAAATGACCCTGATTGGCCAGTGTGATGGTCTGATTAGCCGCACAACAACAATACTCTGCTAATTAGCCACCACCCGAAAGACAAAGCAGGCCCCGATAAGAGATCAGCTCAGCCCCGAGAGGGAGGGAGTGGGTGAGGTGAAGATGTAGAGATATCAAGGCGGTGGGGGAAGCAGGGAGGGAAGGAGACTCATATAGATTAAGGGAGATGGATGTTGGGAGCGAGAGGGAGGGAGGGGTGAGGCAGGGGGAAGGAGAGAGAGGAGAGATGGACTGTGAGAGTGAGAAGAAGGGAGGGAATTAGGCCGAGGGTAATAGAGTGAGATTGAAAAGAGCAAGATGTGAGTGAAAAGATAGAAGGGAGGTGAGGAGAAAGTGAAGAGGGGGCCAGAGTGACAGGAGGAGGGACGGAGAGTAAGGAGCAAGAGAATAAAAGAGAGACAGAGCTTAGTTAGTGAACATTCTAGCCATCAACCACAAAGCTACATCCTGTGTTGTCTCTGAGCACCAGTATAATTTAGCAGCGACGATTCCCTTAAACACCGCGGCCAGTGGCTCTTTACTGCTGTCCTGTTCTGCGCTCGGCCGGGCTGCGTTAACGTTCTGCGCTCGGTGCAGTAAAGCGTCTCGCAGTCCCAGCTCGCTACGAAACCATCGGAAGAGACCAGCCTTCTCGTCGTAAAACAGGCCGATAGTTTCACTGTAGCCGTGGTTCTCTTTTGTTTAACTGTCGTCAGGGACTGAAGAGACGGGATGCATTCAGCGGGACGTAATGCTGTGGAAAATGGCAGATGTTCTGTTGTACGTTTAACGGTCGTCTGTATATGACCAGGGATGTGTTCGGCAGGACATAATGTTTGGATTGTTGGATTGGATTGTTTTGATATAATTAGAATATGTAGAACAGACATGCCCCTTTGACAGTCTGACTTCTAGTCCAAGAAATCATGTTGGCTACATTCAGGGAATTTCTTTCTGCAATGATAAACGGTATTTGACTACTGAATGACGCTATAGTCTGTATTCACAGCAGGATTTGAGAACAGCAATGTTCAAAGAAAAGTGGGCAAACTCTGGCTGCCGTTCACAGTAGAAAAAAGTAACATATGAATTTTCACAACATTGAAAACAAACTGTCCTGTAAAAACAAAATATGAAGAAGTCTTCTGTGTGCTATTGCTATAGACCACCACAATGTATTGTTGAATAGTATATTTTCTACAGTACAGTGAGAAGTAAATTATGGGGTACTCATTATACTACTTCCCTTTGGATAATTGAACAGGCTATCAACTGAAATGGGACAGTAAACCTGCTGGATTTTTGGGCTTGTTTGCTTATTTGACCATTTCTTGATAGACTTCAGCCTGTTTGTTTGACTTTGATCTGTGGCCTAAAGTAAGTTATGACTACATTAATATTTAACCTGCCTTGATTACCTGGACTGGTTCAATATGCCATGTTTAATTAAAATACAGCTGCACCATATAAATGACTGTCCGGTTACCGGAATTTGAAACGCAACAGAGAATGTTCCGGTGTTTACAAAATCGTATCAAACAATGAGTATGAATGTGTATAAAGAGCCTCTGAACAATTAACCCCCGGCAGAGCATGTTTGTGAAAGGACGGTTGGACTCTACCTACAAAACATGGAAGCGACCCCGATGACCAGACCGGCGTTGTTCATCCACTCAAAAATCACTTACAAACATCATGTGTGAGTTTGAAACAATGCCATGTCGAATAGTCAGTGCCTCTGATGCTTATTCCACTAGTTTTCAAAGTGGGGTGCAATTGGGATGTAGTTTCACCTGAGGAAACATGGTATCCCTTCAGACCCGCTTCGGGTCACGGTATCACTTCAACTCCATAATCCCCTGTTAAGTGACATGTTGGCCGGACCCAAATTGGCCAACCAATGACTACAAGATTCATTTGAAATGGGGTGTGTCTGCGTAGGGGTGTGTCTGCATAGGGGTGTGTCTGCTATGATCGGAAAACAGTTTAAAATGAAAACAGAGTGTCAAAAATCATAAATAATGACGACAGAGTTCACCCGACTAGGAGACGGCGGCCTCGCGCATTCCTGTCAGAGGAATGGGTGGTTGATGGTAGTCAGATGCAGGGCGGTCATGTTTGGCCTGGTCTCATGTCAAAATACTGTCAGTTCTGGATGTATCTCAGCACATCCGCCATTCATAATGTAATCAAAGTTTCTATGTGTCTTGTATATTGTGAGATGTCATCCAACCACAGTGCCACAGTAGACTACTTCTGGGCTTGGG
>JACXGI010013183.1:0-15008 GCA_016801175.1 Esox masquinongy | reverse complement strand
ATTATATTTTTTTTCTTTGTAAAGCACATTGAATTGCTTCTATGTATGAATTGCGCTATATAAATAAACTTGCTTGCTTACACATTCAAACACTGTTTGGTAGATGTGGCATACAAATGGCACAACCCTTACTAGAAAGTATGCAATCTAGCATGTCTAAACTGCATGTGAAATACTAACATTTGCCAAATTATATATTTCTAAACTAATGTTTTAAGTACATATTTTAAGGTATGTCACACATTCGTAGATATAGATATACAGTATCTCACAAAAGTGAGTACACCCCTCACATTTTTGCAAATATTTGATTATATCTTTTCATGTGACAACACTGAAGAAATGACACCTTGCTACAATGTAAAGTAGTGAGTATACAGCTTGTATAACAGTGTAAATTTGCTGTCCCCTCAAAATAACACAACACACAGCCATTAATGTCTAAAACCGCTGGCAACAAAAGTGAGTACACCCCTAAGTGAAAATGTCCAAATTGGGCCCAAAGTGTCAATATTTTGTGTAGCCACCATTATTTTCCAGCACTGCCTTAACCCTCTTGGGCATGGAGTTCACCAGAGCTTCACAGGTTACCACTGGAGTCCTCTTCCACTCCTCCATGACTACATCACAGAGCTGGTGGATGTTAGAGACCTTGCGCTCCTCCACCTTCCGTTTGAGGATGCCCCACAGATGCTCAATAGGGTTTAGGTCTGGAGACATGCTTGGCCAGTCCATCACCTTTACCCTCAGCTTCTTTAGCAAGGCAGTGGTCATCTTGGAGGTGTGTTTGGGGTCGTTATCATGTTGGAATACTGCCCTGTGGCCCAGTCTCCGAAGGGAGGGGATCATGCTCTGCTTCAGTATGTCACAAGTACATGTTGGCAATCATGATTCCCTCAATGAACTGTAGCTCCCCAGTGCCGGCAGCACTCATGCAGTCCCAGACCATGACACTCCCACCACCATGCTTGACTGTAGGCAAGACACACTTGTCTTTGTACTCCTCACCTGGTTGCCGCCACACACGCTTGACACCATCTGAACCAAATAAGTTTATCTTGGTCTTGTCAGACCACAGGACATGGTTCCAGTAATCCATGTCCTTAGTCTGCTTGTCTTCAGCAAACTGTTTGCGGGCTTTCTTGTGCATCATTTTTAGAAGAGACTTCCTTCTGCAGACCAATTTAAAACAGTGTGCAGCGTATGGTCTGAGCACTGACAGGCTGACCCCCCACCCCTTCAACCTCTGCAGCAATGCTGGCAGCACTCATATGTCTATTTCCCAAAGACAACCTCTGGATATGACGCTGAGCACGTGCACTCAATTTCTTTGGTCGACCATGGCGAGGCCTGTTCTGAGTGGAACCTGTCCTGTTAAACCGCTGTATGGTCTTGGCCACCGTGCTGCAGCTCAGTTTCAGGGCCTTGGCTATCTTCTTATAGCCAAGGCCATCTTTGTGTAGAGCAAAAATTATTTTTTTCAGATCCTCAGAGAGTTCTTTGCTATGAGGTGCCATGTTGAACTTCCAGTGACCAGTATGAAGGAATGTGAGAGCGATAACACCAAATTTAACACACCTGCTCCCCATTCACACCTGAGACCTTGTAACACTAACGAGTCACATGACACCGGGGAGGGAAAATGACTAATTGGGCCCAATATGGACATTTTCACTTAGGGGTGTACTCACTTATGTTGCCAGCGGTTTAGACATTAATGGCTGTGTGTTGAGTTATTTTGAGGGGACAGCAAATTTACACTGTTATACAAGCTGTACACTCACTACTTTACATTGTAGCAAGGTGTCATTTCTTCAGTGTTGTCACATGAAAAGATATAATCAAATATTTGCAAAAATGTGAGGGGTGTACTCACTCTTGTGAGATACTGTATACAGTACCAGTCAAAAGTTTGGACACATCTACTCATCGGTATTTCTTTGTTTTTTACTATTTTCCGTATTGTAGAATAATAGTGAATACATCAATACTATTAAATAACCCAAAGGGAATCAGTGTTAAACAAATGAAAATACATTTATATTGTTGATTCTTCTATGTAACCACCCTTTGGCTTGATGACATCTTTGGATACTTTGCATTCTGTGTATGCATGTAAACATGCCTTTTAAGATGTAATTTAATAAATGCATTTTGAGGTATTCATTACCTCTGCATGGGATTATAACAAACAGCTACAATACACTGACACCTCCCCTATCCCAGGGGTTTCCTGTGGACATGTTGACTATGGACAGGGTCTCTCCCCTCCATGAAGCCTGCCTCGGAGGACATTACGCCTGTGCCAAATTACTGCTTGAGAACGGGGCCAATGTAAGGACGGCATTCTGTTTTACACTTAAATTAATGATATTATTGAATAAAATCACGACAACAAGTAAGTACACCACTTGGAAAGTTATTTTTTTTGGACACATGGATATCTGAGCTAAATTTCAACACCATTAATTGATTTAATTTCCACCCAATTTAACAAATTACCCCCGAAAAAAATTTGAAACCATTTATGCAATTAAAATAAACAGACATGCAATATCCTTATTTGGAAAAAGGTTAGTACACCTCTACCTTTACTATCACTTAAAATGGCTAAAATTTGAATCAGGTTCAAAGGAATAGAATACATTTCAGAGTGGCATGGGAGTCTCCAGCCTTCCATAAAGATTTGAAACTCTGTCTGGTTTGGTCTTAACCATATGGGTATGTGGTAACACATCATGCCAAGATGATGCTAAGACATACCTGAGGCTCTCAGAAGACTATTGATTCCCATTAGTCTAGGAAGGGTTACAAGAACATTTCCAAACAATTTGAAGTACATGTTCCACCAGTTGACAGATCATCTACAAATGGAGAAAATGTCAGACCAGTGGCAATCTACACAGGACAGGTCATCCCACCAAACTCCAAGGGCTGACAGAAAGAATTCTCTAAGAACTCCATGGTAACATCCAGGGATCTACTGATCTATCCTGTATCTACTTCCATCCAATGTGGAAGTGTTGAGTCAACAGAAAGAGACTGCTCAAACTTGGCCTACATAGAACATCAGGAAGGAAGAAGCCTCTGCTCTCAAAGAAGAATATCAAAACATGACTGACATTACCAAGACAACACCTGGTCAAGTCCAAAACTACCGGAATAATGTGTTCTTGACAGATGAGTCAAAAATGGAGTTGTTTGGCCGCAATGCCAGACCCCATGTTTGGCAAAACCAAAACACTGCATTTGAACAGAAGAACTTCATACCAACCGGAAAGCATGCAGGCGGTGGCATTCTGGTTTGGGGCTGATTTTCTGCCTCAGAGCCTGGCCAACTTGCCATCATTATGTCAACCATGAATTCCATTTTATACCAGAGAAGTCTAGAGGAGAATGTGAGGCCGTCTGTCAAAAAGCTGAAGCTGAACCAAACATGGATCTGGCAACAGGGCAATGATCCAAACACAAAAGCTAAAATACAACAGAATGGCTCAAAAAGAAGAAATGGAAGATAATGAAAGGGGCGAATCAGCCCAGATCTTAACCTTATCGTGTGGGGGGATTTGAACTGGGCAGTATATTCAAGAAAGCCTTTGAACATTATACAGTTGAAACAGTATTGTAAGGAAGAGTGGGCAAAAATTCCTCCCAGTCCCAGAGACATCAAAGTTATTTCTGCCAAAGGGGCAAAACCAGCTATTGAAGCTGGGGGTGTAGTTACCTTTTCACTCTGAAATTGCATTTCTGATGATTTTTGATGAATAAATTATTTCAAGGTATTATCTTTCAAGGTTAAATTAAATTAGTTACATTTATCTGTCAATAGTGGTAAAGTGAAAATTAAATATTCCTATGTCCAAATATGAAAAAAGACAACTTTCTGAGGGGTATACTTACTTCTGCAAATGATTGTACTCACCTGGCAAAATAACGGTAAAAAGAAAATATGAAGGAATCAATGACCCTCAAATATTTAGCATTAGCACACATTAGACTTCAATGCAAATGAAAAGGGTGATTTACTCCATTGAGATTGGTCTAAATAGTCTAAACTGAGGCCTCTTCGTGTGATTGGTCATTGTGTCTGTCTATAGGTGGAGATGGTATCAACAGATGGAGCCACGCCCCTCTTCAACGCGTGCAGCATAGGGAGTATTGCCTGTGTCCGACTGCTGCTACAGCACTGTTCCACTGTACATCATCCCCTGCCATCGCCCACACATCATCCCCAGGCATCGCCCATTCACCAGGCTGCTAAGAAAGGTGTGTTTATTCTACATATGTGTTTGTGGATTTACAGTAATGTATGAGCGGCACAATTTAAAATGATCAATTCATGCATGATGTGCTGAGTGAGTATAAGTAACTTTCCCCCCAGGACACAGGGAGTGCCTGGAGCTGTTGCTGTCCCATGGGGCCAACATAGATCTGGAGTTGCCTGGGGTGGGAACGCCTCTGTATGCTGCATGTCGGGCTCATGCAACGAGCTGTGTGGACAGGCTGTTGCAATCAGGTGCTGATGTCCAGAGAGGGTGTGGCCAGGACACACCCTTACACGCAGCAGTGCAAGTGGGAGGAGTACGGATGGTGGAGCTGCTGATGGACTATGGGGCTGATGGGAGCTGTAGGAACTCAGAGGGGAAGACTCCTCCGGAGCTGGCAGCTGTGGAAAGTGCAGTCAGATTAACAATGCAGAGAAGAGGTGAGAAAACAAACAATCTGACACTAAAACATGCACATGTGAGTTTCCTCAGACCTTTTACAGGATGAACGTGTCTACTGATAGAAGACTACAAACAAATGGTCCATGCCTGACATACTCCTTCCTCTCCTACCTCCTGTTCTCCTCTCCTCCTCACATTGTTCTCTCCCAGGTCCCTGCACTCTCTCTCAGCTGTGTCGGTTCTGTATTCGGAAGGGTTTGGGACGAGTTCGTCTGAACAGAACCTCAGTCCTCCAACTTCCTCTCAGACTCCAGGCTTTTCTGCTTTACCAGTAACACTGAAACACCAACTCTTCACGTTTTACCAGAAACATTGGAACACCAACTCTTCACATTTTACCAGTAACACTGGAACACCAACTCTTCACGTTTTACCAGTAACACTGAAACACCAACTCTTCACATGTTTTACCAGTAACACTGAAACACCAACTCTTCACATGTTTTACCATAACACTGGAACACCAACTCCTCACGTTTTACCAATAACACTGAAACACCAACTCTTCACGTTTTACCAGTAACACTGAAACACCAACTCCTCACGTTTTACCAATAACACTGAAACACCAATTCTTCACATTTTACCAGTAACACTGAAGCACCAACTATTCACATGTTTTAGCAGTAACACAGGAACACCAACTCTTCACGTTTTACCAGTAACACTGGAACACCAACTCTTCACATGTTTTACCAGTAACACTGGAATACCAACTCTTCACGTTTTACCAGTAACACTGGAACACCAACTCTTCACGTTTTATAAAATACATTTTATACTCTGTTTTGATGTAGCTTTCCGTAGTGAGTTGAAAGAATTAATGTCTGATGGTCTGATGATCTACTATAAACTGGATGAGCTAGGTTCCATAGCTTTTCACTTGTCTGAGTTGGCTGCATTTTTTTTAATTAAACAATTATATTCAACATATCCCAAAAACATATTTTATGTTAAAAACTGCTTTCATCTTCATTATATTTATTTTTATGATTATTTAAAAAATAATAATATTAATAATTAGGTAATATGAACACATCACATACTTTCATCTAACCACAGCCCATTTTCCTGGAAAATCATTATCAAAAGCAATCTTGGTTAACCCAGAAAGAAAGTATTGCGTAAACGGTCAGATTCATTGAGAGATGAAATTAGAACCGGAATCAGGAACTCCCCTTACTAAAATTAAAAGATCCAAATAACTGCGAATTTGACACTAGAACAAATGCTTCTCATTCAACAGCACCAAGTTAGGTTTCTGTAGACTGCCCACAAATGTGAAAAGACAAGTTGTCTGAGCACTGTCATCAGTGACTTCCTCCCCTTGATGTTCATCCCCATCTTCATCAGCATCTTCATCCCAATCTTCATCTGCATCTTCATCCCCATCTTCATCTGCATCTTCATCAACATCTTCATCTGCACTTTCATCCTCATCTTCATCTGCATTTCCATCTTCATCCGCATCTTCATCAACATCTTCATCTTCATACCCATCTTCTTCTGCATCTTCATGCCGATCTTATCTGCATCTTCATCCACATTTTCATCCCCATCTTCATCTGCATCTTCATCCGCATCTTCATACCCATCTTCATACCCATCTTCATCCTCATCTTCATCTGCATTTCCATCTTCATACGCATCTTCATCAACATCTTCATCTTCATACCCATCTTCATTTGCATCTTCATCCCAATCTACATCTGCATCTTCATCCCCATCTTATTCGCATCTTCATCCCCATCTCATCCGCATCTTCATCCTCATTCTTCATCTGTATCTTCAACCACATCTTCATCCATATCTTTATCTTCATCTGCATCTTCGTACCCATCTTCATCCCCATCTTATCCACATGTTCATCCCCATCTTCATCCGCATCTTCAACCACATCTTCATCCACATCTTCGTACCCATCTTCATCTACATCTTCATGCCCATCTTCATCCCCATCTTCATCCGCATCTTTGTCCCCATCTTCATCCCCATCTTCATCTGCATCTTCATCCCCATCTTTATCAGCATCTTCCTCCCCACCTTCATCCCCATCTTTGTCCCCAACTTCATCCCTATCTTTGTCCCCATTTTCATCCCCATCTGCATCTTTGTCCCTATCTTCCTCCCCATCTTCATCCCTATCTTTATCTGCATATTCATCTGGATAATCTATGAGATTCGTAAGAGGAAAGGTAGGAAGCTGATAGATCCCCTGGACACCAGCTGTAAAGTAAACAGCTCCTAAGGCGAGCCACATGTTTTTTCGTTTAGAATGTGTGAAAACAAAAGTGTTCGCTCTCATACGGTGTTCACTTGAAAAAGTATAGAAGAGGGGAAAAGCTTTATTTTACAGTGGAACTGTAGAGGGTGATGAGCTGGTAGTAGCCATATATGGCTTTAACGAGAGGAAGATTCTAATTTCACTACAGAACACCATCTATTGAAGCTGAAAAAACGAAGACACACTTATACAAACACACACACACTCAACGAACACTAGACAACACACAAATTCCCTCACCAGTCTTATGATGTGTAAAAGTATTTCAGAGGCACTTCAGAGCAATTGAAGCAGCAGTAGACAGAAATGTTGAGGATTGGAATTTTATAGAAGATGAGAAATAAGGACATGGAATGGATCTTAAGGTGTAGTTCACACGTCACAAAAGTGTCACTGGTCAATGTTGAAGGTGTGAAGGTCAGAGAACACTCCCTCAGGAAAGGCAAGGATCATGGAGACCCAAACGGCTCCTGCTTCTTAGCTTCCTAATCGTTACGGCATATTTTTCTTAACCACTCTTTCTCCCTCCAGATTTTGTGAAGTCCCATTCTTCAATACCCTTGGTCACAAAACTTTAGGGGCTGTAAAATAAAACGCATGAATCAAATGACAATCATCAACAAAAAACAATAAGAACTAATAAATGCCCAGTGGAGAATGTTTTCCTGTGACTGAAGGAGGCAGAATAAAATACTGTGCTTAAGACTGACCACAGCATATAGTAGAATAAAACATTAGGCTTAGTACCCTCGACTGAACACAGCAGATAGTAGAATAAAACACTGTGCTTAGTATTGAACACAACAGATAGTAGAATAAAACACTGTGCTTAGTATTGAACACAACAGATAGTAGAATAAAACACTGTGCTTAGTATTGAACACAACAGATAGTAGAATAAAACACTGTGCTTAGTATTGAACACAACAGATTGTAGAATAAAACACTGTGCTTAAGACTGAACACAGCAGATAGTACAACCCAGTTTCCCAAAAAATGGGGACGCTGTGTAAAATACAAATGAAACAGAATGCAATGATCTGCATTAATCCCCATATTTAACTGAAAATAATACAAAGCAACATCAAATGTAGAAAAATGCCGAGAAATGTTATTGTTTTTGGAAAAATACATGCCCATTTTGAATTTGATATCATCAACATGTTTCAAAAAAGTTGGGACCGTGGGCATGTTTACCACTGTGTTGCATCTCCACTTCTTTTAACAATACCCTGTAAGCGTTTTGGAACTGAGGAGACCAATTGCTGTAGTTGTGAAAGTGAAATGTATTTGCATTCTTGCTTGATATAGGATTTCAGATGCTCAACAGTACGGGGTCTCTTTTATCATATTTTTCAATTCATGATGCGCCAAATGTTTTCAGTGGGTGACAGGTCTGGACTGCAGGCAGGCCAGTTTAGCACCCGGACTTTTTTACTACACAGCCATGCTGTTGTAATACATGCAGAATGTGGTTTGGTATTGTCTTGCTGAAATAAGCAAGGCCTTCCCTGAAAAAGACGTTGTCTGGATGGCAGCATATTTTACTCCAAAACCTGTATTTATTGTTTAGCATTAATGGTGCCTTCACAGATGTGCAAGTCACCCATGCCATGTGCACTAATGCACCCCCATACCATCACGGATGCTGGCTTTTGAACTGTGTGCTGATAACAAGCTGGATGGTCCCTCGCCTCTTTAGGAGGATGCGGCGTCCATGATTACCAAAAATAATTTCAAATTTTGATTCATCAGACCACAGGACAGTTTTCCACTTCGCCTCAGTCCATCGAAAATGAGCTAGAGCTTAGAAATAATGATTTTTAATTGAAATAACAGTTGTTTCCTTCAAACTTTGCATTCATCAAAGAATCCTCCATTTGCAGCAATTACAGACTTTTAGACCTTTGGCATTCTAGTTGTCAATTTGTTGAGGTAATCTGAAGAAATTTCACCAACCATGCTTCCTGAAGCATCTCCCACAAGTTGAATTGGCTTGATGGGCACTTCTTACGTTCCATACGGTCAAGCTACTCCCACAACAGCTCAATAGGGTTGAGATCCAGTGACTGTGCCGGCCACTCCATTATAGACAAAATACCAGCTGACTGCTTCCTGCTTGGTGCTGTGCTTCTGGTCATTGTCCTGTTGAAGGAGGAAATTGGCTGCAATCAAGTGCCGTCCATAGGGTATGGCATGGTGTTTCAAAATGGAGTGATAGCCTTCCTTCTTCAAGATCCATTTTACCCTGTACAAATCTCCCATTTTACCACCACCAAAGCACCCCCAGACCATCGCATTGCCTCCACCATGCTTGACAGATGGCGCCAAGCACTCCTCCAGCATCTTTTCATTTGGTCTGCATCTGACAAATGTTATTCTTTGTGATCCAAACACCTCAAACTTAGATTTGCCATAACAATCTTCCAGTCTTCCTCTGTCCAGTGTCTGTGTTCTTTTGCCCATCTTAATTTTTTCTTTTTATTTTATTGGCCAGTCTGAGATGACTTTTTCTGTAAGACCGACTCCCAGTTCACTTTTCATTTCTCATCCTCTACCTCCTGAACACAGCACACTTCCCGTTCATCATGAACGCAGCTCACTCCCCGGCTCCCAATCACCTGGATATTTTAAACACCTGTTCACCCACCTGGTTTTTATTAGTTTTAGTTCTAGTTTTCTATTTAGTTCATAGTGTAATGAGAAATGTCTGTTGAGGAAGAGTGGAAGTGTATTCAACAAAGAGGAGAGTCTGGCCCCACAAAGTCTCCAACACACCCTTGGTGATGTTAATCAGGGGTCCTGCATAACATTTCCTTCTCTAAAGATCTGGAGCACCAGGTGTGGGCCATCAGCCCCACCCTCCTAAGCTCACCTGGAGAGGTGTGAAGCTCTGAAAATTGGAATGTAAATTGGAATGTCACTAATGTAATGCATGATATTGTGGACATTTATCTGTAGTGTTTGGATTTCTTTTGTTCCCCATAAAGGGCTGATTAGGGTTAGGGTTATGGATCACACTTTACAAGAACATTGTAGAAATGTTTGTCCTTGTTGCATGTCTGACAACAACTGGCAGCAGCGCCCCGTCCATTCAACAGTTTTGCATTGATTAAGTGGGACAGCTCCTGTCCTTTGTGTTCATTGTGTTTGCCTAGGTAAAGTAATGCTAATGACTATTTGGGGGAGGTTTTTAGATGTCTGATGTTAGGATAAATAGCCTTATCTCCAAAAGGTTCTTTGAGCTTGTCATCATTACAGAGACCTCCCAACATGTTGTGTTGTAGCTTGCTATTTACCCAAAGACTTGAAACTTTATTACGTATTGTAACTGTATTACTGGATTGGAATAAACTGTATTTCTTCAATATAGATTACAATGGCATTACTCGTTCATCTTCATACTCAAATTCATAGGGCTACTGATAATTACACACAAATACAAGTCTACTGATAATTACACACATAAGTCTAAGCGACCAGACTTGTCCATCACTGAGTCCTGAGTTTCTGACCAGTCTGGATAGGCCCAGTAACACGTCATTTTAATGTTAGGCACGTGACAAAAGGAGTAGCTAACCTTGACTAAGGACTTCCAACATATTATGGTCATTTACAATAATATTTATTTACAAACAATATAGAGTCAGATTATGTACATATATATATTTATCACTAAGTTTTCATTCCCTTCCCCAGCTGTCCCCCGGTAATCTTCTAAGTGGTAAACCTTCAACCACTTTCTCTCACCCTTACTAGAAGTAAGTTTGTTGCACCTTTTTCTTTGTGAGGTATTGTTTTGTATTTGTTATGACATACTAAGCCATTCTGTAGAGTGCTCTCTGATTACCAGCTTTCCCTGTGTAGCGACCAGTCTTTCTGCCTGTTTATTCTTGAACCAGTTTTTGAGCCAGTCTGATTTTGTACTTTTGCCTTTCTGACCCTCTGTGTATCGACCATCGCCTGCCTGACTTCTGCCTTTTAGTTTCTGAATGAAACCTACGCTCTGCGTATAGAACCACTCTACCATCTGGGTCTGTGTCGTCCTCTTACATTTTCTTTGCACCTCTGCCTAGAAGTCCAGCATCTCGGAATGGCCTCTTCACTGCTGATGTTGAGACTGTTTTTTTGCAGGTGTTATTTAATAAAGCTGCCAGTTGAGGACCTGTGAGGCTTATGTTTCTCAATCTAGACACTCTAATGTATTTGTCCTCTTGCTCAGTTGTGCACCGGGGCCTCCCACTCTTCTTTCTATTCTGGTTAGAGCCAGTTTGTGCTGTTCTGTGAAGGTAGTACACAACTTTGTACAAGATCTTCAGCCTCTTGGCAATTTCTTGCATGGAATGGCCTTAATTTCTCAGAACAAGAACAGACTGATGAGTTTCAGAAGAAAGTTCTTAGTTTCTGGTCATTTTAATCAGCACAAGAGTTTTCAACTGTGCTAACATAATTGCAAAAGGGGTTTCTAATGATAAATTATCCATTTTAAATTATAAACTTGGATTAGCAAACAATGTGCCATTGAAACACAGGGGTAATGGTGGCTGATAATGGGCCTTTCCTACGCCTATATAGATATTCCATAAAAAATCAGCCATTTCCAGCTACAGTAGCCATTTACAACATTGTCTACACTGTATTTCTGATCAATTTGATGGACAAAAAATTTGCTTTTCTTTCAAAAACAAGGACATTTCTAAGTGACCCCAAACTTTTGAACGGTAGTGTTTATATAAGCCTATACAAAATGAATTCCTGATCCTTGTGAACTCCGTAAACTGTGTTAAGATTTTTTGATAAGCCTATAATTACTTTATGCCTTAGCTTTGTTGATTTAGTTTTGCTCCACAATTGCTGCAGTGAGTTTCAGTACCACGGACAGAGGCCCTGTGGCCATAATGTGCCTTTCAACCTCACACTCTCTAGTTTGATGAAAATGGCTGGAATCCAAACACAAAGTAAACAGCCACTAAGCACTGTCCCTAGCCAAGTTCCCTCAGGGGAATCCCCATCAAAACTAGATGCAGCTTTGACTGCAATTTAAAGTGCCGGTCCAATTTACAAAAGCTGCCACTTCGGTCCTTGACTTAGCTTGAGGGGACGAGTGAACAACTTTTGAACAATTCAATACGAACAATCGATTGTGATATATGCCATGTACATTTATGTGTTAAATGTCGGTCGCCAGTAGAGTTTTAAAGTTTAAATTTTCTCCCCAAAAGACGGCTCATTCGCTTGTACCTCAATCGATTGAGCTTCACCAATGTTTTGTTTTTGCTGTGAGAGAACATTTGTTTCTCACGTGGAAATCGTTATTTCAAAAAGTTATATAAAATCGCATTAGAGGAAAAGCGATGTAACCAGATGACGCTGCACTGACACCGGCTAGACCCTGCTCTACCTGACAGTGTTTCGTACATAGAGACAGTCGAACAATTCCTTCACGGTAACAAATAGTATAGAAATTCATCATTATTCCCCTTAAGCATCATGACACCTTTCTGAGTTCTGTATATGCGCAATGTATTCAGTAATCAAAGAGGCCCATTTGATCTAACTTAATTCTACCTGATTTCAAACATACTGTTAGTTAGAGGCCAATCGAGTATAAGACTGAATTTAAGTCATTGCTTGATAAACAACCAGTCTTCTGTATTGGCGACTTTTGTGTAATACCACCATCTAATGGTGACATGTACAGGCCTACTACCTTAAAAAAAATAACATTACATATTAACGAATTACCGAGATGACTTCCCAAGTTTGCCTAGTTTGCCTTAATCCGATGGATTAACTAAAACAATTAGTTTCAAACACTATAGGCTACAAATGCGATTTTCGAATTCCAATTACAAATCGACATTGGATAAAAGGGGTTCAGAATAGGCTTACACTGTTTAGAATACAAGTCCCATAAATCTTAGTCAGGCTAGGGTTGGTAGGATTGTACACATTTCCGGGTTCCACGAAGACACCAGATCAACAGCCCTTTAGACTTTATTCAAGACAGTGTGCCGGTCAGTTATAGCCTGTAGGTCATTGCATTGCTTCTATCCTCTCTCCATCTGTGATGGAAAACGCCCGTTGTTTTGCCAACCGTTTCGCTGACTACAAAGGTGCGCTTCTCGCTGGTCAAGGCATCGAAACGGTCGTACCTACGGTCAATGCTTTTATAGATACAATTCTAAAAAATGTGCCGCTCGGACCATCTGACTGCGACGGTGGGCTATACGACGGGCCCGCGGGTGCAGCGTACATGCTGTATCACGTCTCCGAATGTGCTTTCTTTACCCACTATAGGGATGCCTATCTCAAAATCGCAAAGCAGATCATTGACGTGTCTATGGCGTATGTGGACGGGGAGAAGGACAAAAACATGAAAGCCGCCTTTCTCCTCGGCGGTGCGGGCATCTACGCTGTCGCCGCAATGGTGTATAAAGCCTTGGGCTTGGCGGACTTCGTCAAGCCACTCACCAAATTTCGTAGCCTATGGGAGGTGTGCTCACCCATCAATTTCCTGGAATGCGGGTCTGACGAGCTGTTCGTTGGGCGGGCTGGGTATCTGTGCGGTGCCTTTGTGCTGAAACAGAAACTGGGTATAGAGGTAAGTGCCTGAGCGAAGACCAGTGAGTAAAATCAGAGAATGTTTAGATCTAAAAATAAGTAGATACTGAGGTTGAATAAAGTGTGCTTTCTCTATTTTCAAATGTATTCAATATAATTGTTTTTGTTGATGAAAAGTATTTTCTCACAATGAATCATGCTAGTTCAAACATATTTTTTAATTGTTTGACAGCCCTTAGAAATAACTACTTTCAATTCATAGATTCTTAGCAAGGATCAAATCCAAGCCATTTGTGGGGCTGTTGTGGAGTCTGGTAAACAATACGCCCGGAGGAAGAGAAAACCTTTCCCCCTCATGTACTCCTATTATGGAACTGAGTATCTGGGTAAGTAACCCTACATGTCTGGCCCACTTAATATGTTTGAGTGACAGGATGCTGTCAGTCTGACAGACCTTTTTATTTTTGTATGTTTATTTTGTCTCAGTAGCCTTTTCAGCAAATGCACTTGTCTCTAGCGCTTATCTTCAAGGACTTTATATGATAAAGCCTTGTTGCAACAAAATACTCTGTCCAAGTCTTCACACATATATTTTACATTTTGTCGCTCATATTTTTTTATTCAGAAGAGTGAAAAGGAAACGAGCGGACAGAAAAGGAAAACATTGATGACAGGACTGTATATATGAAAATAACTTTGCTCTTCCTTGATATTACCAGACCAAGGAGGCCATCAGAGTTGAAGACCCTCAGTAGCTCTCACACCAACACAAAGCTCATAGTAAGCAGCATAGCCTTCACAGCTTTATGCTTGGATGCATAAGAACATGAACACGTTGAGAAGGTGAAAGAAAACAAAGACATCCCCTAATTGTAGAGACACACACACATAGAGTTTGGTGAACTTTGCATGCTTTTCAAACGTTTGCTTTTAGATTTGCCAGACTGTCTGTGGTTTACTCTCAGACGACTGTGCCCGAAGCCCGACAAAGCCTTCACAACACACCGGTGTTTCATGAGTCCACCATTTAACTGGAAGGGTCCCAGCAGGCTTTCTCTAATGGATGCATGTGCGCTGAAATCATCTCAGGGATTAGGAGTGCTGCGTCTTAAATTTACCAAACTGTGAGTTTGGATGTTCAGTGCAGCTGCATCAGGAGCCGTGACATTGTGATCTGTCCAACAGCCAGCCCAGCACTAGATCTGGGAAGACAGATTGTGATGAACAGAAGCAGCAGACAGATCGATGATGTACAGTAGAAACTATATTTGACACTGATGTGAATGAATCTACATCAATCTATCTGATCACCCGTGCAGAGCGGACTGGAAATTTGGCTGCTTGTTTGAACTAAAGTGGCCTTGAATTGTGTGTGTGTGTGTGTGTGTGTGTGTGTGTGTGTGTGTGTGTGTGTGTGTGTGTGTGTGTGTGTG
>JACXGI010013182.1:0-21309 GCA_016801175.1 Esox masquinongy | reverse complement strand
AAGTCAATCATTACTTGGTAACTTTTCTCAAAAACAATTGCAATTGCAGTAATAATGTATGGACCCTTTCTATAACACTCTATTTAAATAAAAATAGAAAGTAGTTTCCTGAATAGAGATTAAGATTTAAAATATGTACTCGATAATCTATTATTTTCTTTTAACTTTTATTGCTAGTATGCCAGAGGCCACTTTGTAAACGCCTGGATGAGGAAATCATGGGTGTTTGGGATCTTGGAGAAAGCAGGCACCTCCAGAAAACCTGTGCTTCGACTGGTGAGCAAGAGGAACCAGCAGACCCTTATTCCCATTAGGGGTGTCACGATATACTGGTATTGACGATAACCGTGATACTTAAAAAATGAAATATTGATATTGACATGTTAATAATACACATATGATAATATTGTTTTCACTAGGCGAAACTGAAGTTGCATTTTTCCAAAAAACCCTCTCCGTTTTTCGATACCTTATTCATGTCACTTATAGACAAATGCATGTGCTTAAACAAGGAGATTGGACCTATGAACTGGCGTTGAAATCAACTCGTTAGCCCCACTAGAACCCCTGGGAGAGATCCACAAAGACGTGCTGTTTTAGTAGCCAATTCACATGGAAAAAAGGACGTTGTATTTTTCCCAAAACTCCTCTCGGTTTTTGGATACCTGATTTATGTCACTTATAGACAAACGATGCATGTGCTTAAACAAGGAGACTGGATCTATGCACTGCCGTTGAAATCAACTCGTTAGCCCCACTAGAACCCCTTGGAGAGATCCGCAAAGATGCATCGTTTCTGTAGCCTATTCACATGGAAAAAAGGACGTATTTTTCCGAAAACTCCTCTCGGTTTTTCCACAGTTTATTCATGGACAAACGATGCATGTGCTTAAACTACCAGTCTGGACCTATTATTACGGACGCCTTCCGAGGGAGGCGCACGCGACACCCCACTGCTTGTATACTCCCGGTGATAGCAGCAGCACGTGGGGTAGTGGGTGCAAGGAAGGAAGTCGGACAACCAGGCTGATGGGCTAGCCCAATGTTTTGGGTATTTAATTAAAGTAAATCGCAAACCATACAATATAACAAACAATAGGGAAAGAGGGCAGGTAACACAAGCAGGAGTAGGGCAATGCCAGTGGTCTGTCAAATCAAAGAAAACAAATACAAAGGACCCTGTACTTTCCTACACCTCTATACCTGCCTAACCAAAACTTCCCTAGCAGAACTCTGACCTCACTGCTACAATAACTGCTACAATGGGCGACAGCCACTGGCTTCTAACCTAGTGTATATAACAGTGGGTTATCTATGGGCGTATGTAAACCCCAGGGTATCTTCCTAGCCCTACTCCACAGGGGACTAAGATGAGGGAAGACCAAGCCACTCTTTCACACTCTCAAACCTAAGCTAACTCTAATAATCGAAGTCTATCGTTCTGTCTCACTCACTCTCACACTCACACACCAAACACATCAATATGCTGTGCTAAGCTAGCTTTCACACACAAACTGATGGTCTTTATAGGCCGGTGAGCCGCTCGAGATTGGCTGGTGAAGGTAACGGCCACGCCCATCTCGTTGCAGCAACACACCGCACCTGGGAAGGAAACAAAAGACAGACAAGGACAGAAAACAACACAGAGGACTTAACACTATATACTAGCGTTTGAATTAACACCTTTTCGTAGCCTATTCAATAGGCAAAAATTATGTGTTTTTCCATGAACTCCTCTCAGTGTTAGGCCTTGTGGATCTTTTGTTTATCAATTCATCTGGTAACCTTTTCACTAACCATTAAGTGTAATTGGTCTTTTTGTATGCTTTTATTTTTTTTATTTTACAGTTATGGGTACAGACTCTCTTCACCTCCATACACTCGTATTTTGAGTGTAATTCATTTGCCAAAAAAAAAAAAAAAAAAACCTTTGTTGAAAGTGAATTTGACTGATAGCATTTTTTTTCTTCACATTTTCTATAGATACCACGATAATATCGTTACTGTGAATGATTTTGCCTAATTGTGTAGTGAAAATCTGATATTGTGACAGCCCTAATTCCCATCATCAAGCGGCAGAGCATTATTTTGAGTGATGAATGGCATGCCTATGCCGATGTCTTCCCCAGGAGGGTTATAGACACTTCAGGGTAAACCACAGTGTAGGTTACGTAGATCCTCGTACAGGATGCCACACTCAGAACATAGAGAGAGCCTGGCAGAGCTACAAGAAAGAGGTGTGGTGTTTTAGGGCAAATCGCACAGAGAAGCCACTGAGACAGCAGCTCTGTTTTTTGAGTGGACTCACTGGTTGGACAGAAATATGGAATTCTTGGGAGGCTTTTCAAACACATCAGACAATCACACTGCATATTTCAGAGAAAGGATTCAGTTGTTAGCTAAAAAGTGGCTAGGTGGCAAAACCACACAACACATTAGTAGTAAGTACACCTTACTCTATGAATTAGATCAGCAAATCACCCCTCAAAGAAAATACTTGAGTGAAAGCCTGACTGCCTAACTGTTGTATTTTGTTAGGAGGTGCTTATGCTTATGGCCAGAGCATACAAGTGGTACAAACTGTCCTGACTATGCAATGAAAGGTTGGATAGTCAGGACACTGTTTCTTTAAGGCTACCTGTGTGACTCGATATAAAATAAAAGTATGTTAATCATTTACTGAATTCAGTTGTCTTTCAATTAATTTGGAGAGTCCAACGTTGTATCTGTAAGTTTATCTAAGTGGTTACTGACACTGTTAGATACTGTATATGACACATACAATATTCAGGTTTTCTTCAAACCTTACTACGAAAATGTCCTTAACAATTAAACAAATGTTAAGTTAAATATCAGTGGATGCTCAGGTTTTCCTGCTGTTTATACATAGTCATTCTGTATTACATGTCAACAAACATGCATCTAATATATTAAAAATTGACTCGTTGTCTATAGAGAATCTGTAAATCATCTCTAGATCAATTAATCAATCACATTTATTTATAAAGGCCTTTTTACATCAGCTGTTGTCATAAAGTGCTTTTACAAAACACCCAGCCTGAAACCCCAAGATGCAAGCAACAACAGTGTTGAAGTGCAGTGGCTAAGAAAAACTCCCTAAGAGGGGCCGAAAGTTAGGAAGAAACCTAGAGAGGAACCAGACTCGGAGGGGTGACCAGTCCTCTTCTCGGTGTGCTGTGTGAACCTTTTAAGAGCACAAGTTCTAATACCTGTAATTAATAATTAATAAATGCATTTGGGCTGTGTCCAGAGTCTATAAAACCTAATCCAGGTCAGAAGCATGACCAGATGGACAAGGACAGGGCCACTATTTTAGTTTTTCATTTTATCAGCATTTTTCCTCTTTGCCATATTTCACAGATAAATAGCAGTACAATCGCATACTCTAGCAACAGCTCAGAATGAGCGAGTAACTAGACACCCCCCTCCCGGGAAAAAATTTTTTTTGCACCGGCATGGTATTGTAAAGGAATCCCATAGCAACCCCAGTCAAAAAGTCCTGGCGCCGCCCCTGTTCACCACAGTCTCTGTATTCCCTGTTTATAATTGCCAACATGTTGTTCATATTCCAAAGGTTGCACAATATGTTACACAAGGGGGGAAAAACTGATTTCATGCTTTTGTATCATAACCAGATGTTACTACAGAGCTTTCATGGCATGTTGTGATTCATCCGTGGCTTTATTACCATGTGAAATTAAAATACACACTGCCGCACACCCAAAGGCAACTCTGATAATTCCAAACATTTAACACAGAATGGAGCAGCTTCCAAGACTAATCAACAGTTTTTAAAAGTTGAATTGAACATTGACAGATGAGCAATAGAAACATTTTAGTGTTTTTTCGATTGCTTATGCATGAAAAGAGGGCTCATTTAGTCAAAACACAACACACAATTCACTTAACCACAAACATGTAGCTGGGACGGCTGCTCTGCATGGCACTGCATGCTCTTTCCCTCTCTGGCGCTCCACCTCTCCGGTGTTCCACCTCTCCGGTGTACTAACTGCTGGCTGGAGATGATGTCAAACGCACCCCTCAAACACACACACACCTGTTTCTTGTTAGATATATTTATGAGGTGCACTAGAAGCAGCACAGCTGAGGGAGAGAGTAGCTGTCACGGATGGTGTAGTGGTGGAAAGGAGGAACCAGGCGCAGGCAGAGTGGCAGTCGATGTTTATATTTTTAATAGAAAAGAACACAGAGCACTCAAACTAACTGAAATGAAAATAAAGACTTAAACAACACGAAATGAAAACGAAACACTCACCACGTACACGAAACATGCGCAGACAAGGAACAATGACCGACAAATGAGGGGAGCAGAGGAGAAATATTTAAACACATACTGATGACTTAATTGGGACCTGGTGTGAGTGACAATTGGAGACAAGACAAATGAAGGAGTCCGGGGTGAGTTCATGAACCATGGGAAAGCGGGAAAAGCGGGAGATGACGGAGCTGTCTGTCATGTCACCGTCACAGTAGCATTGAAATTACGTTAATAGACTGATGGGAATGAACATATAGCATTAATGAATGTTTAATACATACAGCATTAATGAAAACATATATTAAATAATAAAAATATGATTTTCTGATTCTGACAGGTTTTTTTTGGCCAGCAGAGAAGGCTTTGCTGGCCCTGACGGCCCACCACTGGTCTGCACGAACCTCTCGTCTTTTCACTTGACAAAAAAGTCAGTTATCATATATTGATAGTTATTGTATCAATGTTATTCACGAACAAAAGAAAAACAAACGTTGCTGTGCCATGGAATGAAAGAGCACAACACACATTCTTGTCACTTGAAGAAAAAGTCAGTTATCGTCATCTATATTGATATTTATTGCATCAATGTCATTCATGAATGAAAGAAAAACGAACGTTGTTGTGCCATGAAATGAAATAGCTTTGGCAGTGTAGAGTTAATCTTCAGTCTCGCTAGCAATTGCTGAATTATAATGACTATTCCAAGTAATAAGTTAGTAGATACTAGTAAGCCTATTACTGGCGAATAAGCTGTTAAAACGGTGAGTGGCAAAAGCCATACAGTTCATATATACTATTTGTAGTGGAAGTAAACTTAATAAGAAACGTTAGTCAGTTAAACACAATGCTTAATGGTGTCTAGTAAAATATTCAAACTTGGCATAATGTTAATGTGTGACAAAATTATCTACTGTCGAGACGCTATACCGACACTGAGCACACGTGTAGCTTAGTGGTATAGTGATTAAAGACACAGCCTGTCACATAGGAAACCCTGGTTAGAATTCAGTGAGGGAAACAGTATTCATCCCTTCTAATCGCGGGCTGGCTGAACTGGGTTGCATGGTTCATTTTCTTGTTCACAAAGTGTAACCTGGCTGTTCGAGTTTTGAGGGCTAATATTTACACAGGTTTCATGTTATTCCTCTGGCATCAATTATATTTTCATACAATATGTCACCAACATCTGTTCCTGCTATCCTAAAGAGAAATGTCATCTAAAATTCACAGCCAAGCACTGATCACTGAAATATAAAAGGACAGAAAGGTGAAGCATGTTTTAAGTGTTTGGATGAAGCCTGTGTTTTGACCACTAACCTGTCATGACAGGATTAATGGATTTAGGATGTAGTGATATCAGTTCTAGATTAGCAGTACGAATGTCAGTTATGGATTTACATGGGTGGGAGATTGTGTAGATGGGACATGTCTAAAACGCAGTTGTCCCCTCCTACCTACCACACCTCAGACTCCATTTCCTTAAACAGGAAATCAAATGTTACAGCAAACAACAAGCAGTCGGATATTGATGAGTTTTGTTTAATGTGTGGTGGCCACGACATACACGGACCAGCATCATTATTTCTCTATTGTCAATGTAAGTAGATACAGCATCTATCTACAATTAGAGGTTCAATGTGCTTTATTGTAGTAGTAGCATTTGGTTACTCTGATATCACTTAATCAACACAGAATTCCATAGCTGTTTTGTTATTTCTGTTCTCTTGGCGATGTTTCACAAGACAAAGTGTTTCTTTCTTTATTGAAGTTGTTGAGAGCATTATCTTAATCCTTCATTGAAGTAAATTCTTTTTTTGTCTGCCACTCTCGGTCATCCCGCTGAAAGGCATGCTCAAAAAAGTAATTTAATGAATTAGCCGTTACACACAGAAGAGTAAATATTCTGGATAATCAGTTTAATGTATAACTTTGACTTAAATGTTTGTATGCTCTAAAAAGTAAATCATTTCAATTATAATCTTGTTGCATGGACACAAAAAATCTCCCTATTCAGTGGGACTTTGTATTGGATTAATCTAATTTACAGTGTCTGAAAAAACATTCACATTTAAAGAAACAAAAGATCATGGGCTGGATGTTTTCACCTTGTTGCTCTGTTATTCGATTTAAGAGATGCAGTCTGGGCTGGATGTGTAATATGTTGCTTGCATTTGCATCATCTAAGGCTTGAACCACTGATACAGTATAACTCACTTTATTCACATTTTGTTGTGTTATAGAATTCATTTATAATTAATTGAATTTATATTTTCTACCAACAATCTACACACAATACAAAGCGAAAACACATTTTCTTTCTAAACTGCTTCAATGATGCAGCAATTTGGTTTGAAATCCAAGCCACATATTGTGATTGTTTAGCTTATTGAAATATATTGGACAAGGAGTAACAGTCCTCAAATACGACAGTCACATCTGAAATTAGACCCCACCTTACACTGGTGTGTGTGACTGACAGCTAATATACCTTTATAGTCTGAAATCAGGTCCTCTATTTGTGTCTGTAACCATGCCTATGTTCTGTCATCTGTGCTGCAATGGGCCTGAAATGTTGACTGACTGTTGGATAGGTTATATAACACTTGGATCATAACTAGATTTACATCACTTAAAAAAAAGAAATGCAGCAACGCAGTTGTCCCCTCCTACCTACCACACCTCAGACTCCATTTCCTTAAACAGGAAATCAAAAGTTACAGCAAACAACAAATAGTCGGATATTGATGAGTTTTGTTTAATGTGTGGTGGCCACGACATACACGGATCAACATCATTATTTCTCAATTGTCAATGTAAGTAGATACAGCATCTATCTGCAATTAGAGGTTCAATGTGCTTTATTGTAGTAGTAGCATTTGGTTACTCTGATTTCACTTAATCAACACAGAATTCCATAGCTGTTTTGTTATTTCTGTTCTGTTGGCGATGTTTCACAAGAAAAAGTGTTTCTTTCTTTATTGAAGTTGTTGAGAGCATTATCTTAATCCTTCATTGAAGTAAATTCTATTTTTGTCTGCCACTCTCGGTCTTCCCGCTGAAAGGCATGCTCATTTAATGAATTAGCCGTTACACACAGAAGAGTAAACATTCTGGATAGTCAGTTTAATGTATAACTTTGACTTAAATGTTTGAATGCTCTGAAAAGTAAATCATTTCATTTATAATCTTGTTGCATGGACACAAAAAATCTGCCTATTCAGTGGGACTTTGTATTGGATTAACCTAATTTACAGTGTCTGAAAAAACATTCACATTTAAAGAAACAAAAGATCATGGGCTGGATGTTTTCACCTTGTTGCTCTGTGATTCGATTTAAGAGATGCAGTCTGGGCTGGATGTGTAATATGTTGCTTGTATTTGCATCATCTAAGGCTTGAACCACTGATACAGTATAACTCACTTTATTCACATTTTGTTGTGTTATAGAATTCATTTATAATTAATTGAATTTTTATTTTCTACCAACAATCTACACTAAACTGCTTCAATGATGTAGCAATTTGGTTTGAAATCCAAGCCACATATTGTGATTGTTTAGCTTATTGAAATATATTGGACAAGGAGTAACGGTCCTCAAATAGGACAGTCACATCTGAAATTAGACCCCACCTTACACTGGTGTGTTTGACTCTGACAGCTAATATGCCTTTATAGTCTGAAATCAGACCCTCTATTTGTGTCTGTAACCATGTGTATGTTCTGTCATCTGTGCTGCAATGGGCCTGAAATGCTGACAGACTGTTGGATAGGTTATATAACACTTGGATCATAACTAGATTTACATCACTTAAAAAAAAAGAAATGCAGCAACTCAGTTGTCCCCTCCTACCTAACACACCCCAGACTCCATTTCCTTAAACAGGAAACTGAAAGTTACCACAAACTACTAGTATGATCAGTCTTATTTAATGTGTGTTAGCCACAACATACACGGACCAACATCACTATTTCTAGTACACCTATTGTCAATGTAAGTAGATACAGCATTTATCTGCAATTTGAGGTACAATGTGCTTTTTTTGTAGCTGTAGCCTTTGGTTACACTGATTTGGCTTAATCAACAAATAATTCCATTGCTGTTTTGTTATTTCTGTTCTATTGGCGATGTTTCACAAGACAAAGTGTTTTTGTCTTTATTGAAGTTGTTGAGAGCATGTCTTAATCCTTCATTGAAATTAATTACTCTGTATTTTTGTTTGCCACTCTCGGTCTTCCCGCTGAAAGGCATGCTCAAACCTCCTAGGTTATTTACTTAATTAACAGTTACACACAAAAGTGCAATTATTCTGGATAGTCAGATGAATTTATGACTTTGACTTAAATTTTAAATGCTGAAAATATCTCTGGGATGCAGAGATAGCAGCAATGAGGTCACAGAGGTAGACGTGTATGTAACAACTGTAAAAATGCAAGTACGATGGCAATGCTAAATGTGCAATGAGGCCAATTGAATGTGCAAGGTGCATGTGCAACTGAAATGCAGGGATAGTAGCAGTGAGGTTCCCGAGGTAGACACGTACCTGTAACAACTAAAAACTTCCATTATTAGACTATGCAAGGCAGTGTCAGAGAAATACAGTACAGAGTAGTACTGTCAGAGTAGTCCTGTACATTTCCACCCAAGCTACGGTCTGTTCACACTGCTGCCGTCTGGTTGACGCTACCGGAGCATCGGAGCATGCACTTCCAGACTCAAAAGCAGTTTTTTCCCGCAGGCCGTAAGGCTTCTTGCCAAGAACATTCCAGATGCTCTGATATCCTTTCAAGTACTTTTGATGGGCATTACAATATACCTTTGCATGTACCATTCATAAGCATATTACAATCATAATATGATGTGATGTCAGTGCTAGATTAGTAGTATGACTGCCACATGTAGATTTACATTGGTAGATGATTCTGTGTACAGTACCAATCTAAAGTTTGGAGATGCTTACCCCTTCAAGTCATTGGGTAAGTGTGTCCAAATCTTTAAATGAAACTCTATGGGACACATATCTGTAATGCTGAGGATGATCTCCAGGTCTGGGTAAGTTGGAAAACATCTCCAAAAACCTTGAACTAAATGTGGGGCTAGTTGACTTGATTAGCTTTCATTCACTTTGTCAAAAATCTGCCTTTTCAGTGGGGCTTTGTTTGGGATTAACCCCAATTGTGACCCTATATGAGAACACATTCACATTTAACCCTATGTGAGAACACATTCACATTTAAAGAAACAAAAGATCCTGGGCTGGATGTTTTCACCTTGTTGCTCTGTGATTCAATTTAAGATATGCAGTCTGGGCTGGATGTGTAACATGTTGCTTGCATTTGCATAATCCAAGGCTTGAACCACTGATACAGTATACATCATTTTATTCACGTAAAATGAGAACATGTAAGAACTATGCAAGATTAACATGTTGGACTAAAAAAGATCCTCCCCTGACGTCAGGTTTTATGATTTTGTTCATGGATCAGAAGTAGACAGAATCTACCATTATAGACTTGGATTAAATTGGATATGGTTTAGAAATGCACACACCTGTGTATATACAGTATGGCCCCACACTTTAGCATTTATGTCAGAGAATAAACTAAGCCATAAAGTCCAAAATCTGTGGTACAACTCTGAGGTAGAATTGTGTTAGGGCATATATCTGGGGAAGGTTGTAAGAAGGCAGAGCATGGAAAGTTAGCACAGTGGGTCCATCATTGTGAAATGGAAGGTGGTTGGAACCATCAAGACTCTTATTAGAGCTGGCCAGCCGGGCCAAATTAACTAACAGGGTAAAATAGTGCTTGGTCAGGGAGGTGACTAAAAATGCAATGGCCATTCTAAAAGAGCTTCAGAGGTTCTCTGGGGAGATAGGAGAACCTGCCAGAAAAGCAACCATCTGTGCAGCACCACCCATCAGGATTTATTCTAGACAGAAGCCACTCCTGAGTAAAGGGGTATGACCAAATCATAGACTCCGAGAGCATGAGGAAAAACATCTCACTAAATCCATTTTTGGTTTCATGTTGTAATTCAATAAAATGTGGAAATGCCCAAGTGGGGTGAATACTTTTCAGATCGACTGTTAAGGATGAAGGAAGAGGTTAAGGTGACCCATCTTTCATTGCTCTATTCCTATAAAAACCAACAGCTAAATGTTTTTTTCCAGAAGGTGTTGCTTGTAATTTAAACCACATGAAATAAATGTAATATCTCAGAGCCCCATTATACCATTCGTACCATAATATACCACTTGTGAAATGCGATTTCCCATGGACCATTGCCTACTTTTTGAGGGGATTGACGTGGTGAAACAAATGGCAAATAGAGTTCTGTTATTTGGTTTGCAGTTACAGATCCTTTGATTCCAAGGCAAAACCCTCTTGAACATGCCAGTGTAAATGAAAATGCTATGGAAATTATTATGCTAAATAACACAGGTCTATCTACATTATCTATTGTTTTATTCTCTTTTACATAGTGTAAAAATATAAAAAATCTACCAACTCATGAAACAAACTATGATGCATTGGCATTCAGAGAAACAATTATTCTAGAAATTATTGGTCTCCAGTCTAAAGTTCTTTTAAGGTATTTATTATTTATATGCTGTGTAAAAAGTAGTATCTAGGTACAACAAGCTGGTTTTATATGCGTGTAGAACTGGGCTACTCCCCCCTAATTATGCATTCAACCCCTTATATAGTAAAACATGCATTCACAACTCACAGTCTACTCCCCCTACATCTATTCCTCCATGCAGAATTTACAAACTACTCACAGTAGAGTAAATGGCAATAATATAGAAACTAATAACAGAAAACAATGTACCCTGTTTCCAAAAACATTGTAACATTGCGTAAAATGGAAATAAAACAGAATGCAATGATGATGCAAAACATTTATATTCAATAAGAAATAGAAAAAGACAACTTATTAGATGTTAAAACCGAAAAATGTTATTAAATATTTGAATTTGATGCAAACAATTCATGATGCAAAACATTTCAAAAAAGCTGGGACAGGGGCAACAAAAGACTGGAAAAGTTGTGTAATTCTCAAAAAAACCTGGTGGAACATCTCAAAACTAATTAGGTTAATGGCCACAGGTCAGTCTTTCAGATATAAAGATGGGGGAGTTCACCACTCTGTGAAAGACTGCGCAGGCAAATAGTGCAACAATTTAAGAATAACGTTTCTCAACCTAAAATTGCAAAGAGTTTGGGAATCTCATCATCTATGACACATAACATCATTAAAACATTCAGGGAATACGGAGAAATCTCTGTACACGAAAACCAATATTGGATGGCTGTGATCTTTGGGCCCTAGGGTGGCATTGTAAACAGACATGATTCTATAGTGGACATCACTGCATGGGCTCAGGAACACATCCAAAAACTGTGGTCTGTGAGCATACTGTAGTATGTTGCTGCATCCACAAATGCAAGTTAGAACTTGTTAAAAAACATATGCTGCCATCCTGATAATGTCTGTTTTCAGGGAAGGCCTTGCTTATTTCAGCAAGACAACGCCAAACCACATTCTGCACGTATTACAACAGCATGGTTCAGTAGTAAAAGTGTCCGGGTGCTTAATTTACTGGCCGGCCTGCAGTCCAGACCTGTCAGCCATTGAAAACATTTGGCGCATTATGAACCGAAAAATACGACAAAGGAGACCCCAAACTCTTTAGCAGCTGAGATCCTATATCAAGCAAGAATAGGAAAACATCTTCCATTCATAGCTTCCACAATTGGTCTCCTCAGTTCCCTTGCAGACTATTGTTAAAAGAGGTGATGCAACACAGTGGTAAACATGCCCCTCTCCAAAAAATGTTGAAACCTGTTGCTGGCATCATATTCACAATGGGCATGCATTTTTCCCAAAACAAAAATATTTCTCAGTTTCAACATTTAATATGTTATCTTTGTACTATTTTCAATTAAATATAGGTACACATGATTTCCACATCACTGCATTCAATTTTTCTTTGCATTTCATTTGGAAACGGGTTTGTGAAACAAAAATACTACTGCCAACTTTCTATAGAAAGTTGGCAGTAAATGTCATACATTTGTTCTGATGTTCAAATTTCCACAACACAATTTATTCAATTTACAAATTATTTCTGACCTAAACAATATTTTCTCTCATTTATAGTGAAATCTCATGGCATCATCATCTTTTATCAGAGACCTGTTAACAAACTGGGGGCTCAGCGAATGTATTAAGAATTTTGAAGGTGAACATTTTTATCTATACATTGTATAATACATCGTATAATAATAAAACAATTATTTATTTTATTATGTTCTTACAGTACATTTTATAAATACACAGTAGTAAAGATATCACCTCAAGTGTAAACACATCTTTCATTGTTAATGTGATGTAATTATATTTTGAGATGCATAGTCATATATTCACTGAATTTCAGATCACAGAATTGATGAAGAAAATTTGCGATTACTTAAGAAGAAAGACATCTGTGACTTGATCCCAGAAATAGGACCAAGGAAAACATTTATAAAAGGACTTAAAAAATACGTAAGCATATAGATAACAAATTACACAGTATGTACAGTGGATATAAAAAGTATTTTGTGATGTAAAAGAATGAGACAAAGATAAATCATGTCAGAACTTTTTCCACTTTTAATTTGACCTTTAATGTGAACAATTCAATTGAAAAACAAACTGAAATCTTCGAGGGGGAAAAATGAAAAATAAAAAGCTTACAATAACCTGGTTGCATAAGTGTGCACACCCTCGTATAACTGGGGATGTGGCTGTGTTCAGAATTAACCAATCACATTCAAACTCATGTTAAATAGAAGTCATTACACACCTGCCATCATTTAAAGTGACTCTGATTAATCAGAAATAAAGTTCAGCTGTTCTAGTAGGATTTTCCTGACAGTTTCTTAGTTGGATCTCAGAGCAAAAGCCATGGTCCGCAGAGAGCTTCCAAAGCATCAGAGGGATCTCATTGTTGAAAGATATCAGTCAGGAGAAGGATAAAAAAGAATTTCCAAAGCATTAGATATACCATGGAACACAGTGAAGACAGTCATCATCAAGTGGAAAAAATATGGCACAGCAGAGACATTACCAAGAGCTGGACGTCCCTCCAAAATTGATGAAAAGATGAGAGGAAAACTGGTCGGGGAGGCTTCCAAGAGGCCTACAGTAACATTAATGTGACTGCTGGAATTTCTGGCAAGTACTGGCTGTGTGCTACATGTGACAACAATCTCCTGTATTCTTCATATGAATGGGCTATGATGTAGGGTGACAAGACAGAAGCCTTTTCTTACAAGGAAAAACATCCAAGCCCGGCTGAAGTTTGCAAAAACAAACATCAAGTCCCCCAAAAGCACGTGGGAAAATGTGTTATGGTCTGATGAAACCAAGGTTGAACTTTTTGGCCATAATTCCAAAAGGTATGTTTGGCACAAAAACAACACTGCACATCATCCAAAGAACACCATACCCACAGTGAAGCTTGGTGTTGGCAGCATCATGCTTTGGGGCTGTTTTTCTTCAGCTGGAACCGGGGCCTTAGTCAGGGTGGAGGGAATTATGAACAGTTCCACATACCAGGCAATTTTGGCAGAAAAACCTTCAGGCGTCCGTTAGACAGCTGAAGATGAAGAGGAAGTTCACCTTTCAGCACGACAACGACCAAATCCACAAAAGCATGGCTTCACCACAAGAAGATGAATGTTTTGGAATGGCCCAGCCAGAGCCCAGACCTGAATCCAATTGAATATCTGTGGGGTGATCTGAAGACAGGAGATGTCCTCACAATCTGACAGTTTTGGAGCGCTTTTGTAAAGAAGAGTGGGCAAATATTGCAACGTGAAGATGTACCATGCTAATAGACTCCTCCCCAAAAAGACATGCTGTAATAAAATCAAAAGGTGCATCAACAAATTATTAGTTTAAGGGTGTGCACACTTATGCAACCAGGTTATTGTGAGTTTTTTATTTTTCCCCCTCAAAGATTTCAGTTTGTTTTTCAATTTAATTGTTCACGTCATAGGTCACATTAAAGGTAGAAAAAGTTGTGACATGATTTATCTTTGTCTCATTCTTTTACATCACAAGGACCTGACATTTTAACAGGGGTGTGTAGACTTTTTATATCCACTGTACAGTACATAACTAATGTTACACAGACTGAGTATTGCCTGTATTTATTGTGTATCCATACAGTAATGCAACATTAGCTGTTTCTATTTGTTGTAGTTCACGTCCCCTGCACTAGAATATATTTTTCTGCCTAGCTAATGTCTCAGCATAATCACAGGTAATTTTATGTTAAAGCCATGTTTATAATGTGTTCGAACTACATTGTAAAATGTTATTGTCCATTTGTTATATTTTGACTTACAACCGAGAGACTCACTGATGTTTTTTACCTGCAGAAAAGGCAGAAAGCCCGCAATGAGGATAAGAACATTCAAGAGTCCATATCGTCATCAGACTCCAGTATTGAGGCCTGCACGAGTTCCTCAGGAAATGTATCATCTTTACCCTCAGTAAACATTTACTCACCTGTTAAGGACAATTATAAAATCACAGTGCACAATTATGTTGACCAGTTACCCTTGATACACTTATAAAACAAAGCTTCTGTCTCCAGGCAGAGAAACGTGTATAAATGTGTATTTGCTCATAAAACATGATACAACATTGGAATAAGTACAAATAAAAACATCAATGCAATAAAAAGTAATATTAACTATAGCCGTGCTTTGTCCGGTGGTCTTGACCAATGCCTGTGATACACGTGCATAGCAGCATGAGATTAAATCTGTTCCACTGCTCTTTCAGCAAAATCGCTCCTTTCTATTTTTCCACACTTTTCTGGCAAAATATGCCATACTAATACCTGAGCAAAAATAAGAAAAACTTTCTAGGGAGTTAATTGATATCATAGGAGATGGCTAGATACTGTACCTTCTCATCACCCCAGAAGATGGTTCCTTCTCAGTCACTAGGTTCCTTCTCAGTCACTCGGTACAAGACACAGCGCTGTCATAAAAGACCAAATGAAACATGCACCAAAGATGGGTGCCAAAAAGTCACCAAAGGAGTGAATGTCTCTTACTGACTGACTGAGTGAGTGAGTGCCTGACTGACTGACTGAGTGACTGACTACCCCTTGTTAAATAGCATAGTGGTTAGAGACACAGACTACAGAACAACAGGTTCTGCATTCGACTTCTGTCACAGTTAAAACACATTACCATGTCAGCTTCATCATAACTTGTAACCCATCTGCAGCCTAATGAAAAGCATGCCCATTGTTTCTGATAGAATTATCATCTTTTATTGTTATACTATTATAAAATAAACACTATTTTACTATATTTAACTATTTACTCACCTAAAAACATAACAATTGTGATAAGTTAGGGTTGTACATTGTTTTTTAATTATGCCTTAACCATGATGATTATTTGTGTTTCTTCAGTGTCAGCCCTCAGCCAGTATGGGACCCCATTCTCCAGGTAAAAAGCACAAATGTTTCAGATTTCCATATACACTGACAAATAATGGTTCTTAAAAGGAAGATATTTCCCCGAAATTACAAAATGACAGGTTCATAGAAAAGACCCATGCTTTGATTTAGTATCCCCACAATGGTTTCTACAAGCTAATGTGTTAGTAATTGTGGCACACATACTATTCATGGTTTGCAGATTAGCAAATTTGGTGAATGTGAAAAGAAATGCTAACTAGTATCATAACTTAAATGGGATTTGTGCCATAAATGCTAAAACTTTGGCATGTAGAAACAGTGTCAAAGAAACTAAACCAAACCTTTGCTGTAATACATTGTCCATAGACTTCATAAGGAAACCAATATTTTTAATTCTAATTTGGGTGAAATATCCTTTTAAAGTTCCTTGAATTACTCTTGGCTGATAAAGAACATTTGAGTTCAAGAGCCACCGTGTGGGATCCTGCCTCTAACATTGATGAGACTGAATTTAAACAATAACATGTCTTCTCGTCTTCCCTTACCGAATATGACCATTGTATTAGGTAGTCCATGGTGGTTTAGGGTAGGGGATATTACATTGATGATTCTTCAGAAACCCTAAAAAGCGAGGGCGAAACTTGGTTTTAGAAGTGGGTGGACAGCATGGTGGGGTTTTGCTACATAGCTGATTACAATAGCCAACGTTGTTGTTGGGTGCCATGGGTCAGTACGGGTCACTAGTTGTCGGGTGCCAAGTCATAAGAATTGCATTGTGCAGGATGACACTGTGTTGTTCAGTACATTTGACAAAATTAACCTTGAAACTTCCTCAGATTTCTATTGGGCAGGGCTGGCCCAAATTGGGCATGATTGTTTACCAAGGTATACAATTAACTGACCCTAATGTTTTGTTGGGTTAAACGAACTAACAGGGCAATCTCTTTTTCACATCTGAAAATTGCATGTTTGATTACCTATGACGTCAAACAAAAGAAGCAAGCATGGAACAGCATGCATGGAAGGAAATACAGGGTAGTCACCACTCACATAATGGGGAGCATTATGCAATGGACATTTGGCCAAGGGGAATTGGGCAAACCATATTCATTATCTAGAGATCCTTGCAATAATTCTAGGAGGTTGTGACTCATCTCTTTAAATTGGAAAGTCTATGACTGCTGTTGGTTGATATCTGTATTAATAGAAAGCTGTTTACATTTTTTTCTAGAGAAAAGGAAATCTGATGGGGACGATGCAAACAAACAAACAAAGAAGCAAAAATTAAGTGCTGCATCCAGAACAACTGAAATATTTGGTAGGTGGATGTTTATTTCAACCACAATCAATCATTCAATCTAATGTTTTAGAAACTCATAGTGCTTATACAAATACCCAACCTAAAAAAACCCATATAGAAAGTAATGGAGTAGTTTACCTTTCAATGCTACATCATTCACCAATCACCTGTTCCACTCTTCAACGGTTAACAGTTGTACTGTAACAGTTTACATGAAAATGTATAAGATTTGTTCAGATATGAAAAGGGGTTTCACTGAATCAAGTGCACTGCTATTGTATCCACTGGTATCCCTAACACTGATTGTTACTTTAGACATCTCGATCATTACAATTAGAATGACATGATGTCTGGGGCTACAAACACTTATGAATAAAGTTCAAATAATTACAGGATTACATTTATTATGTAGCAATCCAGGAATAGGGATGTCAATTGTGATACCAGACATATTATGCTCATGATTTAATCATACATTTTAGGCAACATTGAAGTGGATTACACAAAATGTACAAGGACTTTATCTCTGTATCTAAAAGTAAATTCATGTATTACTTTAATTTACTTATAATTCATTTATTACTTAAGCAACAACCTTACAGTTAATCACACAGAGTTTCACAAACCAAATAGTCATCGGTCACAACACAACCGATCATGTAGTATAAAAACAGTCTTTTAAAGCTTGCATGCGATCATGCCCCCTGCAAGTCTAATGTGGAAATACGTAACATCTCCTCTTCAATATACCCAGTGACAAGTTTCTTCAGATCTTGTCCACTTAACATCTGTCCACCACCTTGCCCTGCTCTGAAATCCAGTTGCTGTTTTTTAGCCAGAGTACATGCATCACCCGCAGTGTCGGTGTTTTTTGTGACACGTTTCACAGTGCTGTAAGATGCTTCAAGAAATAAGGGCCCAGTTTCGCAGACACAGATTAAGCCCAGTCTGGGAATAAAAAAACAAGGTCAGTGGAGTTTTCTATTGAACTAGATATCTTTGTCCTAGACTAGCTTAATCTGTGTCTATGAAACAAACCCTAAACGTTGTATTTTTCACGGTTGAAAGTGTTTTGCTACTTGCTCAAAGTTTACAACGGACAATGTTGTTTACGTCTTTGACTGAGACAAATTCAAATGACAATACTTCCAGCTGTTGAAAGTATGCCTATCTTTCTCCCTCATCCTCCTGCCTTCGTTTAGCTTTTTAGATAGTAGCCTACGTGACCTGCCCGCCCTGACCTCCTGTGCATAAACGTCATCATAAGATGGCCTACCTAGGACAAAAAAACGAATTGCGTTCTGACAATGCAGTAAAGCAATGTTATGTGGATTTAAAACTAATATAATTGCCGTTTTGGAAATTTTAATCCCTTACACTACTCGTTGCTGGGGGAAGTAATAACATTACAGAAATGTGTTAATAAGTAACGCATTACTGCCTAACACTGGCTATAACACACACAAAATGCAGCCAGTAGTCCTGTGGTTCCAAATGGTTTTCTAAATATTTAAGGATGAACTCCAGACTCCTAAGAGTAACAAATTGACATTACTTCTTCAAAATGAAATTAAGGACTGGCACTTACATCTTTAAATTAATACAGTTAACATTGCCTAGACATTTCAAAACAATTGGTCTTGCTTCTTTGCAAGTCTTGCCATCTGATAGACACACTGTACCTGTGGAGAACCTTATGTTCATGTTCATTAACAATGATATTAAAACTTAATGGAGAATGTATCCACATTAAAGGTCCAAACGACCGTTTATGTGTTCCTGATTGATTTGTTTTATCAATGGGTTTACTCTCTCACGGCCTGAAGTGGGTACACTAAGTGGGTACCCTAAGCGGGTAAAGCAACATTTGTCCTCCCAACTCATATGTCTGCTTTGTCAAGTGAGGAAAAGGTTCAATTGTTTTGGTGACACAACTGCACCGAGCCAGTGCCTTTTCACACCACCCTTCATTTGGTGCAATTTTTCTGTTGGTGGTACAGTAACTGAAAAATGTTGGGAACCACTCTATACATGATCGTGTAATGACAGTAAGTTACCCCAGAGGAGTAGAACCTAATGCCAAGACATAGCATGTACATTGATGTGCATAAGTGCATACATTCTCAAATAGATGGTTAAAGAAATACGTGGCATTTTCTGTCTGAACTGTAATTTATTTAAGGGTGTGCACACTTACACAACCAGGTTATTGTGAGTTTTTTCTTTTTTCTTTTTCCCCCTCAAAGATTTCAGTTTGTTTTTCAATTGATCTGTTCACCTTATAGGTCACATTAAAGGTGGAAAAAGTTCTGACATGATTTATCTTTGTCTCATTCTTTTACATCACAATAACCTGCCATTTTAACAGGGGTGTGTTGACTTTTTATATCCACTGTAAGTATACAATGTGCTGCTTCTATCACATGATACCTGATTGCTTTTACCAATGAAAACCAATAAATTGGCAACATGTTTTATCACTAGCAGACCTGTCGTTAAGTGCTGTAATTCAGGCAGACCTAAAGATATGAATGTAAACAAACACTTCCTGTTGGGGTGACTGGGTCTAGTGAAAATGTAGGAGGCAGCCTTTTCACACCATCATTTATAAGAAAAAATTGATGTACAACAGGCCAGTTGAAGGTAAACTGTGTTATATTTTTCAGATTGTAAAAAAAAAACAGAGGTGAAGAAGATCATGGAAAGTCTCAGAAGCAAACTGCAGAAAATGACGTCTACAAAACTCACAGACTTCCTAAGGTATGCTTAAGGTTTTTGTGACGACACATGAAGTGACGACACATGAAAATATTCATATAGGGCATTTCTTAAATAATAGTGTTTGTTTGTCTTTCACTTTTAACAGAGATAAATTTGAAATGTTGGAAAAAGACAAAAAAAAGATTGTTGGTGTTTTTGGGAAGACAGGATCTGGTAAGAGCTCCTTAATAAACACCATCTTGGGTGAGACGAAACTGCTTCCTTCTGGAAACCAAGGAGCGTGTACCTCAGTGATGATTCAGGTGGAGGCCAATATGATTAATGGCAAATACATCGCAGAGATCGAGTTCATTACAGTGCAGGTAACAGTATATGTTCCTTTTGTCTATGTCCTATCACATACTGTTTTTAGATGTGGTGCCAAGGAATAATACCTTGATGAAAACCAAGGCACCATAATAATATTAATTCACCTTGTATACGGTCTACCGTGCTTTCAGAAAGTATTAAGACCCCTTCACTTTCTCCACAGTTTCTTGTGTTATAGATTCAATTCAAAGATTTTTAAGAATATTTTTGCAATCAATCTACGACACATCTCATAATGATGAATTGAAAACTTGTTTTTACAAATTTGTGCAAATCTAATGAAAATTGAAAAAGAAAATATCTCATGTACCTAATTATTCAGATATTTAACCAAGTCTCTTTAAATTGAGTTCAGATGCATCCTGTGTCCTTTTATCATCATTTGTAGCTAAACTTGATTGGAGTCTACCTGTGGCAAATTCAATTAGTAAGGCACAATAAATAAGGTCCCACACTTCACAGTGCATATTGAAGCAAAACAAAGACATGAAATCCAAGAAACGCTCCATAGACCTCCAATATAAAAATATTATTAAGGTGTAGATTTGGGGAAGGTAATAAAAAATTGCTAAATCTTTGAAAATTCACACAAGCACTTTGGACTCCATCACTATGAAATGTAATCAGAATCAGAGTGTTTTATTGCCATCAGAATCAGAGCGTTTTATTGCTAAGTTTCACAACAAACAAGGAATTTGTTCTTGTCATTGTTGCAACAATTAATACAAAAGGAATAAGGGAAGTAAAAACAAATAAGAACATTGGACTGAGAATAAAAATACTAGACTGTGCTATAATAAATTACTAAAAAGTATATGTAAGGTGCAAGATTTTGTCCAGTTGAGGGTTTTTTATGTATGTGGGAAGACATAATAGATTTGTCCATTTGAGGGTTGTGTGTGTATGTGGGTGAGGTTTATAGATTTGTCCGTAGAGGGTTGTGTGTATGTTGGGAGTGGGCTAGAGTCAGTTTTGTTCCAGGGGCATGTTCAGCCTACTGCTGTAGGAAATAAACTGTTCTTGTGGTGGGAGGTTTTGGTCCTGATAGACCTCAGTCTTCTGCCAGAGGGTAGAGCACTGAATAGTCCTTTGCTAGGGTGAGAAGGATCAGCCCCAATCTTTGC
>JACXGI010013181.1:0-21196 GCA_016801175.1 Esox masquinongy | reverse complement strand
CACTGCAGTAGAGTACTGTTTAATTCTCTATACTACATTGCTGTTTAAACCACTGCAGGAGAGTACAGTACTGTTTAATTCACTGCAGTTAGAGTACAGTACAGTTTAATTCACTATAGTACAGTACTGATTAATTCACTGCAGTAGAGTATAATACCATTTAATTCACTATAATATACTACCGTTTAATCCACTGCAGTATAACACAGTACTATTTCATTCACTACATTAGAGTACAGTCTAATCCACTATTGTAGAGTATGGTAATTCACCACAGTAGAGTACAGTACTGTGTAATTTACTACAGTAGAATACTGTTTTATTCACTAGAGTACAGTACATCATTACAGTACGGTAGATATAGGGTTTACATTCCAATACTGCAGCAGTCTCCCACAGGAATAGGCAGGGTCTGGGAGGATTCATATAGGGGCAAACAGATATCAGGGCCTGTGACTGGTTGACTTTCTCCATCCCAGTGGTCTGTCCAGCTGCTGCCAGGGCAAAGCAAAGTTGTTTTTTTTAGCTTGTCCTGCAATAGAAAAGGGTTTCCACTAGATGGATACAGCCTCTCTCAAAGCAGAGGATTTTCTTCAGTTCTTAGTCCTGGAGCACATCTTAGCTAAAGCAAGAGAGATTTAAAACAGAATGGCCCTTGTGACATTGTACAGCCTCTCTGGTGAGTTATTTTACAAATAGTAGAGGCTTTGTCTTGTTGTTCTGTTGCCCTCAGCGCAGCAGTAATAGGTCAGTAGTAACAGGGTCTCAGTGTTCTGTTGCACCCAGGAGGGCAGTAAAGGATGTTTCTCAGTGTTCTGTTGCCTCCAGGGGGACATTAGTCTGCAGAGGGTGGCAGTCTTAGGGTTTCTTGTCAATGGTGTGGAAGAACCACTCAGTGAACTTCCTGAGCTGAGCGGCTGAAGTCTGACTCTCCTCCTGGAGCCTCAGGTTGTCCTGTCTGAGGTTCTGAACCTCCACCTGCAGTAACACCTTATCCTCCTTCTCCTGTAGACACAACAATGAATATTAACAGTATTACAACCTCTGACCTCTAACCTCTCAATATGGTCCCTGACTCTGACACTACTCCTAACCCAAAACCTAAAATACTGCAGGCCTGAGTCATCTATCTGCCTGCCAAATGGAACCACTAAAGGTTCAACAACCGTTATAAAATTTCAGTCACACCCCTTTGAAATTGGATTGTATAAGTGAATGTAAAACAGAAGAATTTTTGTAGGGGATTCAGACAGAACTATTTGACTCATCATGTCTATTTTTATGGATGCAGCAGCACTTTCTCTGTCTTTCCTTCTCTTTCCCCGTCCCTCTCCTCTTCCCCTCCCTCTCTCCTTTCCCCTCCCTCCCTCTGCCCATCTTCCTCTCTCTCATCCTTTCCCTCTCTCTCCCCTTCTCTCTCCACTCACTCTCCCCTTCCCCCTCCCTCCCTCCCTCTCTCTCTCTCTCTCTCTCCTTCTGTCTCTCCCTCATACATTTTGTACTACTAGTAAAAAGGTAGAGGACAGGGGTCAAAATTACTATTAGAGGACTACAGTTAATACCTCTGTGGGTTTATTATACATTGTTTACAACCCATTTCCTCTTTTAATCCATCAGGACAGATGCTCTTACTGTGGTGACGCACATCCTGCAGGATCTCACTCAAAAGAATCAACCGCAGGGTGGGATGACGCAGAACCTGACACGAAGAGGCTCATTTACAGTAAAAACTAATGTAGGCACCCATGCTATTTCCTAAAGATGTATGATCATCGCCTCTGGAGTACGAAGACGACAGACGAAGAAAAAGAAGAAGCAGCAGGATACCTTTCTCAGGTCGTACTGAAGTTGTCTAAGGATCACCTCCAGTTGGTTAACTTTACCAGTCAGAGTGGATGGAGAGCTGCTCCTGGACAGACAGAGCATCAATTAGAAGCAGCTAACATCCCTGCTTTTTCAATACACACCATTTACCATAATACCCCACCCTGGTTAGTGTCAGAGAAAGTGAACACCAATACTTATGACGACCAATCCTGCTCTGTAAGACCCTTAATCTACAACACTTCAAGGAACAAAAAATATAATTTAGACCAAATTACAATCAGTGCATTTCACCAAGTAGGTTACACAACCCCATATCACGTTCCAGTATGACAATCCCAATATCACGTTCCAGCAGAGGCGTTGCTAGGATCACAATACATTCGGGGCTCAGTCCCCCTCCCCCGGACAGAAAGTACAGGATTCTGAATGTACATGCTATAAGAAAATTTCGAAGCGCATAGCGGCCAATATGCAAACATTATCATAATGTGTGATAGGAATTATAGATGAATAGATCAGGGGCTTTTTCATTATTTATTTTTTTGGTCTATTTGACATCCGGGGCTATTCATAAAAGATCTGGGGCTATAGCCCAGGACGCCCAGGCCTAACAACACCACTGCGTTCCAGTATGACGATCCAAATATGATGATCCCAATATCACGTTCCAGTATGACGATCCCAACATCACGTTCCAGTATGACGATCTCAATATGACAATCCCAATATCACGTTCCAGTGTGATGATCCCAATATGATGACCCCAATATCATGTTCCAGTATGAAGATCTCAATATGATGATACCAATATCACATTCCAGTATGACGATCCCAGTATGATGATCCCAATATCACGTTTCAGTATGATGATCCCAAAATGACAATCCCAATATCACGTTCCAGTATGATGATCCCAATATGATCATCCCAATATCACGTTCCAGTATGACGATCCCAATATGATGACCCCAATATCACTATCCAATGTGATGATCCCAATATGATGATTGCAATATCACATTCCAGTATGACGATCCCAATATGATAACCCCAATATCACGTTCCAGTATGACAATCCCAATATGATGATCCAAATATCACGTTCCAGTAAGACAATGCCAATACGACGATCCCAATATGACAATCCCAATATCACTATCCAGTATGACGATCCCAATATGACAATCCCAATATCACGTTCCAGGATGATGATCCCAATATGATCATCCCAATATCACGTTCCAGTATGATGATCCCAATATGATGACCCCAATATCACTATCCAGTGTGATGATCCCAATATGGTGATAGCAATATCACATTCCAGTATGACAATCCCAATATGATAACCCCAATATCACATTCCAGTATGACAATCCCATTTTCATGCTGCAAAGACAATCCCAATATTACATAGATAAATTAGATTACAAAACCCCGTATAACTTTCCAATTTGACAATCTTAATATGGCATTTCAATATGACAATCCTAATATGTCGATCCCATATAATCATCCCAATTTTACACAGGTTAAGCAGGTTAAGCATCCCCATATCACTCTCTAATATCAGCATCCCAATATGACGATCACAATATCATCCTCCAATATGACAATTGGACAATCCCAATATGACGATCCAATTATGCTGTAATATGACGATCCCAATATCATGCTCCAATATGTTAATCCCAATATAACACGGTAATATGACGATCCCAATATGAAGAGCCCAATATCATGCTCCAATACGACAATCCTAACATGATGCTCCAATATGACAATCCTAACAAGACGCTCCGATATGACAATCCTAACATGACGCTCCAATATGACAAACCTAACAAGACGCTCTGATATGACAATCCTAACATGACGCTCCAATATGACAAACCTAACAAGACGCTCCGATATGACAATCCTAACATGATGCTCCAATATGACAATCCTAACATGACGCTCCAATACGACAATCCTAACATAACGCTCCAATATGACAAACCTAGTATGTCAATCCCATATTATAATCCCTACATTAAGCAAGTTAAGCAATGGGAGCAGGAGGTGGTAAATGGTGACCAATGGGAGCAGGAGGTGGTAAATGGTGACCAATAGAAACAGGAGATGCTAAAAAGTGACAAATGGGAATAAAGGGTGGTGAATGGTGACCAGTGGGAACGGTAGGTGGTGAATGGTGACAAATGGGAACAGGAGGTGATATATGGTGACCAATGGGGACAGGAGGTGGTAAATGGTGACCAATGGGAACAGTAGGTAGTAAATGGTGACCAATGGGGACAGGAGGTGGTGAATGGTGACCAATGGGGAAAGGAGGTGGTGACCAATGGGGACAGGAGGTAGTAAATGGTGACAGGAGGTGGTGAATGGTGACCAATGGGGACAGGAGGTAGTAAATGTTGACCAATGGGGACAGGAGGTAGTAAATGGTGACCAATGGGGACCGGAGGTGGTGAATGGTGACCAATGGGACAGTGAAAGGAGAGCCTGGAGTAGTGGAATTACTTACCCTGCCTCCAGGGCGGCGCCCTCAGCTGCGGCCACGCGTCGGGTCAGTTCCTGTGAGATCTGCAGTGCTTCGGCCCTCTGCATGTCTGTCATGGTGCAGAAGGACGACACCCGCTGGTCTGGAGGACACAAAGCAACACGGAAACTGGCCCAATGACTTGAACAATAAACTGATGTAATGGGCCTTTAATCTGATTATTCACACTCAAACACCCAACGCCTCTCCCCATGCCTCTACCCCTTTGTCCTCCTGTGTGTGTGTGTGTCCGTGTGTGAGTGTGTGTGTATTTGTGTGTGTCTTTGTGTGTGTGTGTGTGTGTGTGTGTGTGTGTCTTTGTGTGTGAGTGTCTGTGTGTGTGTGTGTGTCTTTGTGTGTGTGTGTCTGTGTGTGTGTGTGTGTGTGTGTGTGTGTGTGTCTGTGTGTGTCTGTGTGTGAGCGATTGACCATTGCTTTGTCTAAAGGTGTCCCATCCCACCAATCCCAGTCTAAATGAGGCTCAGGTATGCTGCAGGTTGTTTGGGGAGGGGCTGCACTGCTCTCTCTGTTTTAATATGATAGGATCAGCTGTCACTTATTTTGTCTTTTAAACCAACGTTTGGTTTGCAAATTTGGACGTTTCTGCTGAAAGGAAATTTCAGATGAATGACAATGTGATCAGTGGCTCTTTAGAAAACACTTGTGTTTTGTCACAATATTGATTCCAGTATCTATCCTGCTGCCCAGTACCCAGACCCATGGAAGACATTAACCACACTAAGTTATCTTATCCTGCTCCTTTCTCTAGCTCCACTTCTCCACACATCTATCTATCTGTCTGTCTGTCTGTCCCTGTCTCCCTCCTTTTCGCCACCCCTCTCTTTAGCCCAAGTTTGATGTCCAAATCAAACCAAAACCTCTTTGAGACCCTGATTGTGTCCAAATGACATCATATTCCCTAAATAGAGCACTACATTGAGCAGGGCCTATTTCGACTACATTGACAATATAGGTTCCATTTACATTTCAGAGACTGAGTTTGGCAAACATAACTGATAAGCAGCTTCCAAAAGGCAGTTCCATTTTTAGTTCCATTTACTTGGAAAGATTTATAACAACTGAAACACCTGTCACCAGATTACAGCCAATTTCTGAAAGACAACAGAGATACACTGGGAAAGATGGTGGGAGAGAGAGAGGAGTGGGGCATGATAGGGAAAAGGAAGGAGAAAGGAGAAGGAGGGAGACACTATTGAAACTGTTGTAATTATTCTGACAGAAAACATTTTCTTCATTTCTCCTCAAGCTTTCTGTTTCAATCGCAGTGCCCAAAGCCATCTACTCTTGTCTCTGATTGGAAGGACAGAGATTTTGTGTGCGCATGAGATATACGTTTTGATAACATAGTGCCTAGTATAGACTGTATCCCTACACCGCATCTAGAACCAGGACAACATAGGGCCTAGTATAGACTGTATCCCTACACCGCATCTAGAACCAGGACAACATAGGGCCTAGTGTAGACTGTATCCCTACACCGCATCTAGAACCAGGACAACATAGGGCCTAGTATAGACTGTATCCCTACACCACATCTAGAACCAGGACAACATAGGGCCTAGTATAGACTGTATCCCTACACCGCATCTAGAACCAGGACAACATAGGGCCTAGTATAGACTGTATCCCTACACCGCATCTAGAACCAGGACAACATAGGGCCTAGTATAGACTGTATCCCTACACCGCATCTAGAACCAGGACAACATAGGGCCTAGTGTAGACTGTATCCCTACACCGCATCTACAACCAGGACAACATACCAGGCCAGAAGACAGACTTCAGACCGACAGACAGAGACAAACAGAGAGACAGACAGCTTGGCTGGGGTATATTATAGAAACCTTGCATGATTCAAGGGTCATATATTCAGAGAGACTGAGACACAGCTTGGCTGGGAGCTACAGATTCTGTTAGAAACACTTATGAAAGGAGACTGACACTTCACTGAGCATCTTATGAGTCATGACCTGTGAGAAGTTAGTAGTCACGCCAAGCAGAAACAGCTTCAGATACAGAGGTCAGGCAGAGTTGAAGTGGGAGAACTTGTGGCAAAGCCACTAGCGAGGTCATTGGCAGCCTGTCAGCAGGGAGAAGATGATTTGGATCAGAGGTCTCGAGTAGCCTGGTGCTCTGGGTCAAAGGTCATGGGCAGCCTCTTACTGTGGGTCAGGGGTTATGTGAAGTCTCTTGGTATGGAGGAGGTGCCCTGGGTCAGAGGTCATGGGTAGCTTGCTTGTATGGGCAGCCTGTCAGTATGGAGCTGCTCAAGGTCATAGATCATAGCAGTCTGTAGGTGTGGAGGTGCTCTGGGTCATAGGTCATGGGCAGTCTGTCGGTATGGAGGTGCTCTGGGTCATAGTTCATGGGCACCGTAATGGTATGGAGGTGCTCTAGGTCATAGATCATAGCAGTCTGTAGGTGTGGAGGTGCTCTGGGTCATAGGTCATGGGCAGTCTGTCGGTATGGAGGTGCTCTGGGTCATAGTTCATGGGCACCGTAATGGTATGGAGGTGCTCTAGGTCATAGATAATAGCAGTCTGTAAGTGTGGAGGTGCTCTGGGTCATAGGTCAAGGGCAGTCTGTCGGTATGGAGGTGCTCTGGGTCATAGTTCATGGGCACCCTATCGGTACGGAGAAGGTGCCAGCTGAATAGTTTGAATACTTCTGATGCAGTTTGTGGATTTAAAGTATTTAACACTTGTGTGGGTGTGTGTTAGTAGAGACAGACTATACTGACACAACATAGGGGACACCCATGTGAGAAAACTCACTATTGCCCAGAGATTATAACCTAATCTTTAATACATGGTATTTATTAAATGGTCTATATTACCTGGTCTTTAATACATGGTCTTTATTACACGGTCTTTATTAAACGGTCTTTATTAAACGGTCTTTATTTCCTGGTCTTTATTACCTGGTCTTTATTACATGGTCTTTATTACACGGTCTTTATTACTTGGTCTTTATTAACCTGTTATTTATTAACCTGATCTTTATTGACCTGGCCGTTATTACTTGGTCTTTATTACATGGTCTTTATTACTTGGTCTTTATTACATGGTCTTTATTACATGGTCTTTATTACATGGACTTTATTAACATGGTCTTTATTACCTGATCTGTCCCTGAGGAGTATACCAAAGACAGAGGCACCACACACACACTCACACACACAGACACACACACACACAGACACACACACACTCACACACAGACACACACACACACACACAGAGACACACACACACACACACACACACAGACACAGACACACGCACACACACACTCGCAGACACAGACACACACACAGACACACCCACACTCACAAAGACACAAACCCCTGTTATTCACCTTCAAAAGCACGTGCAGCGTCCACCAGGTGTGACCAGTCCAGACCTGAGGCAGGGTCAGGGAGAGGCATGAGACCGGGGTCGGTGAACTTTGACCTGTCAGCCAATGAGCCGTCAGAGAACCAGAACTCATCTGGAAAGAGAGAGGTGGCAGATCAGTGACCAGAGCCAGGATTAAAATAGTATACTCCACAGCCAGCCAGCTTTTAAAGTGCACGTAAAACCATGCATGGTGAGAGAGTGAGCCCATCTCTGTCAAGCTCTGTATAGCCCAGCGTTCTGAAGGATGATGAATTACTTGTCTCACTGAATGGCTCCCTGTTTCAATCAACCATTTTACCTGTCTTTCTTACAACCTCAGTTGGTCTATTTCCAACTGCTCACTCTCATTCTTGCTCACAAAGTGTCTCACTCTCTCTGTCTTTCTCTGAAGAATATTAGTTCTCACTACTCTCAAAACAGGGAATGCAATAAAAAAGCTCTTATTTCACAAACATGCCATTTGAAAATTACATAATATATACAGACAGTGCCTCCGTCCATGAGTATGAGAGATCCATTATATTGTAAAGGGGCGGAGGAAGAGACAGAGGACAAATAAAAGCTACAATACCAAACCTTAAGCCTTTACAACCACCAGAATGACATCTAGAGTTGGACTGAACCCCACCAGAATGACATCTAGAGCAGGACTGAACCCCACCAGGATGACAACTACAGCAGGACTGAACCCCACCAGGATAACAACTAGAGCAAGACTGAACCCCACCAGGATAACAACTAGAGCAAGACTGAACCCCACCAGGATGACAACTAGAGCAGGACTGAACCCCACCAGGATAACAACTAGAGCAGGACTGAACCCCACCAGGATGACAACTAGAGCAGGACTGAACCCCACCAGGATGACAACTATAGCAGGATTGAACCCTACCAGGATAACAACTAGAGCAGGACTGAACCCCACCAGGATGACATCTATAGCAGGATTGAACCCTACCAGGATAACAACTAGAGCAGGACTGAACCCCACCAGGATGACAACTAGAGCAGGTGAAGAATTGTCACAATCACATTAATACAGACACAGACATCAACACAGAGACAGATACACATGGAAAATAATACAGATACAGACAATGACACACAGACACAGAAACAGACAGAAGCATGGTTACAGACAGAGCACAGACGACTACCATACTTACTCCTGAGGTTGGAGCCTCCCTGTCTGGGCATACGTGGGGGCAGAGTGGCATGATAGGGTGGCGTGGTACTGAACAGTATATCGCTGGGCAGAGCCTGATCCAGCATGGAACTATGGGAGCTGGCGTACGAAGAGCCTTTCCTGTTACTGCTGCACACACTCTCGTCTGATAGGGTCCGGTACAGGGAACGCCGAGGAGATATGCTGTCGGACATCTGGGAGAGAGAAAGACAGCATGTAAACACACAGCATAGAGCCAAGCTCAAAGACCCTATAGTATCTAACCCCACCCATCCCCAAAGACCCTACAGTATCTAACCGCACCCATCCCCAAAGACCCTACAGTATCTAACCCCACCCATCCCCAAAGACCCTACAGTATCTAACCCCACCCATCCCCAAAGACCCTACAGTATCTAACCACACCCATCCCCAAAGACCCTACAGTATCTAACCCCACCCATCCCCAAAGACCCTACAGTATCTAACCCCACCCATCCCCAAAGACCCTACAGTATCCAACCCCACCCATCCCCAAAGATCTTACAGTATCTAAAGATGACAGTATGTAAAATCTCTCAGATAAAATTACATTTGAAAGATGGGGGACATAGTTACAGTAGATTTAGTTAAACAATCTAACAGGAAGGACATTGTTAAACAATATACATTATAACTCTTTGTAACAGAGGGGACATATTTAACGATCATCACAGCTTTTGATCTGTTCTGTCCAACAGGGTTACTGAGGAAACCAACTGACTCACAAACAGGAGCCTCCACACAGGAAGTAAAGAACCAGCTGTTATTGAAAAGCCTTTTGTCTTCCCCCAGAAGAGGTTGAACAGGCCTTTTCCTTCACATTACTCATGACAATGCAGTGCCTGTTCCATTAATCTCTCTCTCTTTCTCTCTCCCTCTCTCGCACTCTCTTTGAGCCCTGAGGGCCTCCTTACAGACATTTCCCAGCATCTGCTGCTCTCCAGACGGAGCCAAGTGTGTCATTGTACAACACAGGATTTACCAAATATCCTACATCATTTATCCTATATCATACATCATACATCCAAAATACCATATGTCCTATATCGACATTTGTATTATGACGATTGTGATCATGTGCTTTGGGTCCCTGCTATTGTGATTACGTGCTTCGGGTCCCTGCTATTGTGATAATGTGCTTCGGGTCCCTGCTATTGTGAAAATGTTCTTCGGATCCCTGCTATTGTGATAATGTACTTCGGATCCCTGCTATTGTGATAATGTGCTTCGGGTCCCTGCTATGGTAAAAATAGTACAGCCGACTGTCCTGAGAACAAGCTGGGACCCAGTATCTCTATTCCTGTGTTGATTAGAAATAGAAGGAATTGAGTGCATGTAACTTATCAAGTAAACCTGTCTAATCTGTTAACTGTAACACGTCAACTCCCTAGTCCAGGAAGCCCTATTACATACAGTATATTAAGATGGCTTTACTTAATAACAGATCTCTCGCTAACAAATCATTCTTGGTAAATGACACTATAATATCCTACAACCTAGATTTTGTGTTTTTCACTGAAATATGGCTAACAGAAGATTGTAGTGCTACTGTCCTCAACGAGACAGCACCAAAAATGTGGTTATCTGAAAACGTGTCGAAATGGTAGGAAAGGAGGAGTGGCTGCCCTAATCAAAGATACATTCAGTGCAAAGAAAATACACTTGGTAATTTTATTTCTTCTGAATATCTCTGCTTTACATCGAAGGGTGCTCCCAGCATATTTTTTAACCATTTACAGACATCCACAATACCCTGCAAATTTTATTGATGATTTTGCTAAACTACTCTCTTTTATATCCATTGATTACAACTTGTTTATTATAACACGAGAATTTAACATCCACATAGATAATAATATGGACAAAAATGCCAAATAACTTTTTGCACTACTTGACACCTTTGATCTCACTCAACATGTGAAAGAGCGTACACACACTCGAGGCCACATTCTAGATCTGGTTATCTCCAAAGGTCTCGATATTTCCTCTGTCATGGTTCAAGAATTGGCCCTTTCTGATAATTTCTGTGTCTTTTTTGAATCACTGATTACCCCAAATGTTCCAGTAAACTCTGTTTCTGTTAAGAAAAGGTACATTAATGAGAGTACCAATGCTCAGTTAATGAAAGCCATAGCTATCTCTCCAACAATAAGTGCTATGTTAGTTGATGTACTCCTGGTTAATTTTAATGCCAAAATATTCAATGTCATGGATCATGTTGCACCGGTAAAAGTAAAGAAAACTATGATCAAACAGAAAACACCATTGAGAACCACCATGATAGTAAGCGCCCTGAAAAGAGAATGTAGAAAAGCGGAACGTAAGTCGAGCAAAGCTAAACTTCAAATCCACGATGACATCTATAAACAAAGCCTTGGTAGCTTCAACAATGAGATATGCAGGGTCAGACAGCAACAGTTATAGGGAATAATCAACAAGAATATCAACAATACCGGCACTCTATTTGTCATGGTCAACAAGCTTACAAACCCCCTAAAGCAGAGAGCACCAGGACTCTTGTACATGGACAAATGTAATGAATTTGCTGGTTTCTTTAGTGAAAAAATCAAAAGTATTAGACAGACCATCACAACTACACAGTCAAACAATGACACTGCACTGTCACCATGACCACCATGAAATAGCTTGGTTATTTTGTCGCAATTTAATACAATTAATCAAAAAAGCCCTAGAAGAAACAGTTCGACATCTTAAAGCTTCCACATGTTGTCTCAACATGTTGCCATTTCTTAAAAACTATTTTAACTCTATAACAATCGATCTGCAGCAAATAGTTAACAGCTCTCTGCAATCAGGCATTTTCCCAACGTCTCTAAAAACAGCTGCCATTAAGCCCCCATTAAAAAAGAGAACACTGGTTGCATCAATATTGAACAACTATAGACGTGCATCAAATCTCCTTTTTATCGCCAAGATCATTGAGAAGGTTGTCTTCAATCAACTCAGCAATGTTGTGAACTCAAGCGGTCTTTTAGACAAATTTCAGTCAGGCTTCCAACCTCATCACAGTACTGAAACGGCTCTGATAAAGGTTTTGAATGATATACAGCAGAATACGGATTCAGGTGAAATAACAGTTCTGGTTCTATTAGATCTCAGTGCTGCATTTCAAACTGTAAATCAAAGAACACTTATGGACAGGCTGGAAAATTGGGTAGGACTGTCCAGGACAGTACCTAATTGGTTCAGCTCTTATTTAGATGGCCGGAGTTACTTTGTCACCATTGGCAATCATGAATCTGATAGGGTGGCTATGACAGGTGGAATTCCACAGGGATCAGTTCTCGGATCACTTCTGTTCAATCTCTATACGCTACCTCTGGGCCAAATTCTACAGAACAACAATATTAACTACCATAGCTATGCCGATGATACTCAAATATATATGGCTCTCAAACCGAATTACTACAGCTCAATAGACTCAATGTGTCACTGTATAGAGCACATAAATACCTGTATGAACCAAAATTGTCTACAATTAAACCAAGATAAAACAGAGATTAATGGGTTTGGCAGCAAAAAGAAGAGAACAAGTATTAATAAAGGGCAGGATTCTCAGGCTCTAAAAACCTGATGTTATCTTGGTGTTCTTGGTGACACAGATCTCACGTTCACCAGTCATGTCAAAGCAATCACCAAAACTGCATTCTATCCACTTAAAAATATAACCAAAATCAAGGTCTTGGTGTCCCAAAAAGACCAAGAGAAGCTTATCCATGCTTTTATCTCTAGTAGGGTTAACTACTGTAATGGCCTCTTAACTGGACTCTCCCCAAAAATACTGTAAAACAGCTGCAGCTCATTCAGAATGCTGCTGCTAGAATGTTAACCAGGACCAAGAGAACAGAGCACATCACTCCTGTTCTTAAATCTTTGCACTGGCTTCCAGTCAGTTACAGAATAGATTTTAAAGTGGGGCTTTTAGTTTATAAATCACTGAATGGTTTAGGCCCAGAATACATTTCTGATGTGTTTAAAAATTATAAACCGAGTAGGGCTCTTAGATCCATGAACACAGGTCTGCTAGTAGAGCCCAGAGTCCAAACTAAACATGGAGAAGCTGCATTTAGCAGTTATGCTGCACACAACTGGAATAAACTACCAGAAGATTTTAGAAGTGCCCCAAACGTATCAATTTTTACTTTTTTCACGTGCCTATGACTGAGCGCTTAAACTTAACCACACTATTAGCCTTACAGCTTACAGTTGTGCTCAAATTTTGCCTACCCTTGGATAATTGGTGATATACAGCTCCGGAAAAAATTATGAGACCACTGCACCGTTTTCTTTCCTTTCCAAAAAAGTTGAAAAGAAAAGTTTTGAGTGAGGAACAGAAGTGTTCAATTTGCAGTGGTCTCTTAATTTTAACCCTTCTGTTCCTCACTCAAAACCTTCGTTTTCAACTTTTTTGCAAAGGAAAGAAAAACATGCAGTGGTCTCAATTTTTTCCGGAGCTGTATGTACCATTTATAAAGAAAACATGAGTGAGCAGGCAAAACACATGTCTTTTATTTCTTATGGGATTCAGATTCAACTGTAGGTTATAGCAGAATGGCACAATCAAAACATGGCAACAAAGAAAGAAATCAACTGACCCCTGTACAAAAGTCTGCATACCCTAAGTTCTTAATACTTTGTATTGCGCCCTTTAGCATCAATGACAGCGTGCAGTCTTTTGTAATAGTTGTCTATGAGGCCCCGAATTCTTGTAGGTGGTATAACTGCCCATTCGTCTTGGCAAAATGCCTCCAGGTCATGCAAAGTCTTTGTTCGTCTTGCATGAACCGCATGTTTGAGATCTCCCCAGAGTGGCTCGATGATATTAAGGTCAGGAGACTGTGATGGCCACTCCAGAACCTTCACCCTTTCTGCTGTAACCACTGGAGGGTCAACTTGGCCTTGTGCTTAGGGTCATTGTCGTGCTGGAAAGTTCAAGAGTTGTCCCATGCGCAGCTTTCGTGCAGAAGAATGCAAATTGTCTGCCAGTATTTTCTGATTTGTCTGCCAGTATTTTCTGATAACATGCTGCATTCATCTTGCCATCAATTTTCACAAGATTCACACACCCCCAAAACATAAGTGAGCCACCAACATGCTTCACAGTGGGGATGGTATTCTGTTCACTACAGGCCTTGTTGACCCCTCTCCAAACATAGCACTTATGGTTGTGACCATAAAGCTCTATTTTGGTCTCGTCACTCCAAATTACAGTGTGCCAGAAGCTGTGAGGCATGTCAAGGTGTTGTCGGGCATATTGTAACTGGGCTTTTATGTGGCATTGGCGCAGTAAAGGCTTCTTTCTGGCAATTCGACCAGGTAGCTCATTTTTGTGCAAGTATTGTGGTATTGTGCTCCTTGAAACAATCACAGCGTCGTTTTCCAGAGCAGCCTGTATTTCTCCTGAGGTTACCTGTGGGTTTTTCTTTGTATCCTGAACAATTCTTCTGGCAGTTTTGGCTGAAATTTTTCTTTATCTACCTGACCTTGGCTTGGTATCAAGAGATCCCCGAATTTTCCACTTCTTAATAAGTGATTGAACAGTACTGACTGGCATTTGCAAGGTGTCACCTTGTGTGTCTGTAACAAGGCCAAACATTCAAGGGTATGTAAACTTTTGATCAGGGCCATTTGGGTGATTTGTGTTATCATTATGATTTAAAAAGGAGCCAAACAACTATGTGATAATAAATGGCTTCATATGATCACTATACTTAAATAAAAGACAGTTTTTTTGCATGATCAGTCATATTTTCAAAATCAATGCCAAAATGTCACAATTTCTGCCAGGGTATGCAAACCTTCGAGCACAACTGTATATAGTTACATAGCTTCCTCACAGAAGCTACTATGGAATCTACCAGTTTAGTATGTTATTAGTATATTTTCATGTATGTTTTTATTCCAGTATTTGTTTTTATTCTATTGCATTTTTATATATATTTTTTTTTATTTCTTTGTAAAGCACATTGAATTAATTATATGTATGAATTGTGCTATTTACATAAAATTTGCTTGCTGAATGAGCATCCCTCAGTTCCAGATCAGTGACAGACTGGTAACAGAGGGGGAAAAATCAGGTAACACATGGGTAACTGACTGTTAAGAGACTGTTAAAAGACTGGTAAGAGACTGGTAACAGACCGGTAACAGACTAGTAACATACTGGTAAGGACACCTGTAAGGACCGGTAACAGGCCGGTAAGGGAACCAGTAACAGGCCGGTAAGGGAACTGGTAACAGACTGGTAATGAGACCAGTAACAGACAGGTAACAGGCCAGCAAGGGAACCGGTAACAGACCAGTAAGGGGACCGGTAACAGACCAGTAAGGGGACCGGTAACAGACTGGTAAGGGGATCAGTAACAGACCGGTAAAGGGACCGGTAACAGACCGGTAACAGACCGGTAAGGGGACTATGAGGAAACAGTGTGTTTGTGTCTGTGTTGATCAAACAGGTGAAAGACCTCACCTTCCTCTGTCCATCCTCCCGGGGAGCGCTCTCCTGTAGCATCATCTTTAGGTACTCTTCCTTAGAGAGACTCTCCAGGACCTTGGCCTCTCTCTCCCTCTCTGCTGCCTGATGACATGCCGCTTCCTGCAAGTATAGCTGTCTGATAGGGACACACAGAACAAATAGCAACGTCCTATCAGAGAGGGATTGGGCTGAAGGGGTTGAGAGAGCACTGACCAGAGACAACCCAGATACTCTCAGATTGTCAGTAGCCCAGAAAGAACATACAGAACCCTGTCAGCACCAATCAGGAGGCAGGAACAGGAAGTATCCTAACATGTAGACACCACTGGGAGCATTTCTAAACAGCCAAATATGTTTGCCCGAGAGAGAGAAGGGAGGGAGGGGAGTGGAGAGGAAAGGGAGAAGATGGAGGAGAGAGAAATGCAGGCTGTGAAAAAAGCAGGCCAGCTGGGGTTAAGTGAGAGAGAATAAAGGGAGGATGGAGGGATAAAAAGCATTTGAGACACATTGGATACAAAGACAGAAGAACTAGTACAGGGCAGAATAGTGGGACAGAGAGACAGTCACATGCATCATCAATGTGAATAAAAGCTGGTTGGAACAGGAGGCAGACAGGATTATCCACAGGGTCAAGGGTCAAACCAGTCAAGAGAGGGTTATCCACAGGGTCAAGGGTCAAACCAGCCAAGAGAGGGTTATCCACAGGGTCAAGGGTCAAACCAGTCAAGAAAGGGTTATCCACAATGTCAAGCGTCAAACCAGTCAAGAGAGGGTTATCCACAGGGTCAAGGGTCAAACCAGTCAAGAAAGGGTTATCCACAATGTCAAGGGTCAAACCAGTCAAGAGAGGTTATTCACAGGGTATCAGTGACAAGGGTGTGGCTGGGAGTCTGAAGAGGGTATTTATCTGGCTAGTCTGCTGATTACAAATAAAGGGTTATGGTTAAGGTTATGAATCAAGCTATGAATTAAAATACTTATAGAGGGAGGGGAGAAGGTTTTCAACCTGACCAAGCCTCTCCCATCCCCCAGAGACCACCCATCCCAGCCCCCAGAGACCACCCATTTCAGACCCCAGTTCCACCCATCCCAGCCCCCAGTTCCACCCATCCCAGCTTAGTATCATAGGATGTGAGGTAATTCTGCAGGTGGTTTTAGGAACAAATGTTTTGTGAAAATGAAAGAACCACACTGGACATTTCTCCCAGACGTCTGTTATGTTTGCTGGTCTTTATTAATCATGCTTCTCCTAACATGGAAGCTGAACTGACCTTCCTTAATTATTGACCACACTTTAACCCTTCAAAAGATTCAGGAGAGAGGAGAGACTAAAGATGAGAGAGACTGGAGAGACATGAAAAAGAAAGAAGAGTGAGGAGTGGGAGGATCAAAGAGGAGAGAGAAGAAGAAAAAGAGGATAGGACTGAGATAAGAGACAAGAGAGGAGAGGGAAACATTGAGAAAGGAGAGAGAAGAGACTGGATACAAAAGAGAGGAGAGATGAAAAAATAAAAAAGAGGAGGGAAGAGAGGAAGGGAGGGAGAAGTCTGCATGTTGAAGGATAGGGACCAAGATCAACAAGCCTTCTCAGCTCCCTTATCAGGGTCATGCTGAATTTTGAGGATATTTTTGCAGGAAGCGGTGCAGGCCTGAGGAGGCGGAGAGAGATGAGGACATCTCTTGGTGTCCGTGTTATGCCTTGGCTGGTTTCATGTGACCTTATAGATGTGAGAGCCTGACTTTAGGCCACACTGATGCTGTTTCTTTAAATGAGCAGTGGCTCAATGTCTTGTTGGTAAGCCGGCCACACCATCAGAGTGTTGTTGTCAGGGTGTGACAGCGTGGAAACGGGTTGTCAGGGTGTGACAGCTTGAGGGCACAGGCGAAGATGTGGTAACACATAGAGCAGCATCAAGGCTACAACAGAAAAACAAACTGCCTGTGTGGGGCAACAGCCATGACTACCACTTACAACCACACAGAGGGCAAAGGGTAGAGGGTGGAACATTGGAGGGTACTAACCCTGTAGGGTAGAAGGAGGACCAGTGGAGGGTATTAACCCTGTAGGGTAGAAGGAGGACCAATGGAGGGTATTAACCCTGTAGGGTAGAAGGAGGACCAGTGGAGGGTATTAACCCTGTAGGGTAGAAGGAGGACCAATGGAGGGTATTAACCCTGTAGGGTAGAAGGAGGACCAATGGAGGGTATTAACCCTGTAGGGTAGAAGGAGGACCAGTGGAGGGTATTAACCCTGTAGGGTAGAAGGAGGACCAGTGGAGGGTAAGTAGAGGGGTATATTGTACCTGGACCGCTCAGACAGCGTTTTGAGGAGGAAATCTAACAAGCCCTCAGCTCCTCTGGATCAAGTAGCATCAAAAGAAAATTACAGGAAGCAGAAGAGAAAGAGCCAAGTGTTAGTAAAGCCTTGTCACATGGTAAGCTGAATACTCAGTGTTATTATAGAAAGAGAAAACTGTCAGACAAGGAAAAGCAAAACTTCCTTAAGTGACAGTTAGATAATATCTGCAAAGCCAATATGAGGCCATTTATCAACAAGTTTGGTTACATAACAACCAATAAAATCATGAGGAAGTGTGTCCAAAATAGCTCCCTATTCCCGATGTAGGGTACATACGGCATAGGGCTCTGGTCAAAGGTACTGCACTTCATAGAGGACAGGGTGCGATTTGGGATGCACACACACACACACACACACACACACACACACACACTAGGTGAAGTAACTAAGTTGGAGGTGGTTTTCATTTTGCCTGAAGAGAAATACAGAACCATGCTATCAATCACACTCCTCTAAGTGGTTCATTTCACACAGAATATTAGGTTACCATAGTTGGAGGAGAGGCCCGGGAGCAGGAAGCAGAATTTCCTCCTTACTCTTGCTTACCAGCACATTCACAAACTCAAACCAACACACACACATCCTAACCTTAACCTAAATAAGCCTAACATGTATGCCTAAATTTCTCCTAGCTCTAATGGCTAACCCTAACCTTAACCTAAATAAGCCTAACATTTATGCCTAAATTTCTCCTAGCTCTAATGGCTAACCCAAACCTTAACCCTAACCTGAATAACCTAACATTTATGCCTAAAACTAAAAATAACCCTAACCAGTAATGCCTAACCCTAACCCTAACCCTTCCCCTAATACAACCATAACCCTAACAATACGTTCATTTTTTAAAATGGGGACAGGGATAAATGTCCCTATTAGTCAACATTTTCTGACTGAACCACAGCATGGGACATTTCTCTTCCTGTTATATAGTTAATTCATGAACACACAAGCACACACACAGGGCCGGTTTTGCGGACACAGACTAAGCCTACAGTAGGACTAAAAAATCAAGCTAACCCTCAAGGTCTTAGTCCTGGACTAGGCTTAATCTTTCCAAAAGACCAGCCTACAGGCCCACACACACAGACAGACACACATACAGACACACACTCACCCACACTCTGACTGGTTAGTGGGCATCTCCTCAGTCTTCTCCATGTGTTCAGAACCGGGAAGTGGGCGTGTCTCTCCACCGGCCTCCAGCCTCGCCCCCGGCCCTGGCCCAGTCCCTGAGCTGGTCTGAGGGATGGTGTACACCCTGCAGCAATCGGCTGATATGCGGTAGCGGGCACCCCGCGCTAGAGGACTACCACTGTGATGGGACCCACTGGACCAATACCCATCACAGTGTCAACAGACATAACAGTGTCAACTAACGTAGCAGGAGATTCAACTAAAACCCCTCATTATCCATTATCTACATTCTCTACACCAGTCCAGAACAGGAAACCCACTGTAGGACTCGTATTACACCAGTCCAGAACAGGAAACCCACTGTAGGACTCGTATTACATCAGTCCAGAACAGGAAACCCACTGTAGGACTCGTATTACACCAGTCCAGAACAGGAAACCCACTGTAGGACTCGTATTACACCAGTCCAGAACAGGAAACCCACTGTAGGACTCGTATTACATCAGTCCACAACAGGAAACCCACTGTAGGACTCGTATTACATCAGTCCAGAACAGGAAACCCACTGTAGGACTCGTATTACATCAGTCCAGAACAGGAAACCCACTGTAGGACTCGTATTACATCAGTCCAGAACAGGAAACCCAGTTCTGGACTGACCTCAGACTGCAGAGAAAAACTGTTCTGGACTGACCTCAGACTGCAGGGAAACTTACTGTCTCACATTCTATGTATCAGAATGCTGCTCTTTATGAAGACTGTGGAAAAGGAAATTTGATATATGACAAAAAGATAATTAACAAGCCTTTGTTTATGGCTCGCAATGTATGAAAGGGATCTTGCTATATCTTGGGGCAACTAAGGAAATAATGAACAGGTCAGATGGACAGAGGAATCTGTTAATCTGTTTGTTATTTGTTCTGTAAGTATATAGCCCATCTGTCTTGAAAGGATAATTTACAATGGTCATTTGGTGCCCTGGGAAGGGGTGTGACATACTGGGGTCACTCCTCTGGAAAGGGGGGTAACCCACTGGGGTGTAATCTCTGGGAAGGGGGGTGACCCACTGGGGTGACTCCCCTGGGAAGGGGGGTGACCCACTGGGGTGACTCCTCTGGGAAGGGGGGTGACCCACTGGGGTGACTCCTCTGGGAAGGGGGGTCACCCACTGGGGTATCTGCCCTGGGAAGGGGGGTGGCCCCACTGAGGTGACTCCCCTGGGAAGGGGGGTGACCCGCTGGGGTCACTCCTCTGGGAAGGGGGGTGACCCACAGGGGTGACTCCTCTGGGAAGGCGGGTGACCTGCTGGGGTGACTCCTCTGGGAGGGGGTGACCCGCTGGAGTGACTCCTCTGGGAAGGGCGGTGACCCACTGGGGTGACTGCCTTGGGAAGGGGGGTGACCCCACTGAGGTGACTCCCCTGGGAAGGGGGTTGACCCACTGGGGTCACTCCTCTGGGAAGGGGGGTGACCCACTGGGGTGACTCCTCTGGGAAGGGGGTGACCTACTGGGGTCACTCCTCTGGAAAAGGGGGTGACCCACTGGTGTGACTCCTCTGGGAAGGGGGGTGACCCACTGGGTGGCTCCTATTTAGCCAGGGTCCGAACATCATTCCACAACCAGTGTGTTGGATCTGAGCCCAACCACTGTTTCCTGCAATTGCTGTATGAATAAAGGTTCAATTTGAGTGTTCAGACTTTTCTCCATAATTTGTGGTAATTTCCACGAAAAGACATTCTCACATTTACCATGGTAAAGGGGGTCTAACAACCAAATACAATCTAGCAGTCTTTTGCCCTGAAAACCCCTTGGACTGTTCTGTATCTGACTCACTGACTTCAACTCAACAGAGTCTGTTACACATGTGGTTATTGGTTGCCAGTCATGGGAAGTCCTGAGGAAAGTGCTCATTTTGGAAGTGCCAGTATCAGACCCTCCTCCTACGTCTCAGCAACCTCAGCTATCATTGCTTGCAATACTGATATTTATGAATCTGGGCCATGTTCTCATGGTGACAGCACGTGACCGTCAGATTGCAGACCTATTGACGCAATGATAAAGAAGCTCTGTATCAGCAGTCTACGAAGGTTTTGCTCTGTGGAGAAGGATGAGTAATTAGTTTTCCTAGAAGTTCAGTTACCCTGTCCTGAAATATTTGAATCTTTCCTGCATGAAATAGAATATTTTGGATGCAAATAAAGGATTTAAAATC
>JACXGI010013180.1:0-21316 GCA_016801175.1 Esox masquinongy | reverse complement strand
GATTGTGTAGCCTACAGAACTAGACTGAGAGACCATTTAAAGGCCTTTGCAGGTGTTTTGAGTTAATTAGCTGATTAGAGTGTGGCACCAGGTGTCTTCAATATTGAACCTTTTCACAATATTCTAATTTTCTGAGATACTGAATTTGGGGTTTTCATTAGTTGTCAGTTATAATCATCAAAATTAAAAGGAATAAACTCTTGAAATATCTCAGTCTGTGTGGAATGAATGTATACATTATACAAGTTTCACTTTTTGAATGGAATTACTGAAATAAATCAACTTTTTGATGATATTCTAATTATATGACCAGCACCTGTAGTTGTATTACCTTACACAACTAAAACTGTTCTACTGCAAGTGTCTATGACACTAATCTAAAGGGAAGTAAAAGGCCATGAAAGCAACCAAGCAACGTAATTAGCTAGTAACTCTATAAAACTGCTTGTCTCATAAGATTCATACAGTACTGCATAGTAATTTACCACTTAGGCTTCATCAGTAGTTAACTGTGGCTGGACCGGCTAACGCTGGCTAGCTAACAAAGAATAACACCACTTTAGAGTAACATGGCTATGTTATATAATACACCCCACGGCTTATTTCCAGTCTTGTTGTCTCTGTCCCAGCTTTTTTGAAACATGTTGCTGGCATCAAATTCATAATGGGCATGCATTTTTCCAAAAGCCATAACGTTTCCCAGTTTCAACATTTAATATGTTGTCTTTGTAAAATTTTCCATTAAATATAGGGAAAAAGGCACATTATTGCATTCTGTTTTTATTTGCATTTTCTGCAGCATCCCAGTTTCTTTGGAATCAGGGTTGTAAATTATTTTCAAATGCCATCAGGTAGATTATTTAAATAGCCAAAGGCATAAGGTAGGCAAGGTAGCCAGAGATGTTTATCCACAAACATTAATCAGGATCTGATATGTAATTTATGTATGCCCAACATAGAAGTTGTTAGTTATGTAATAATAATGTTTTAGTGGAAATGGGACTGGTGACAAAATTAATGTCTAGTTTAGGCTAGCAACAACATAAAATAATTTACCATGCTAAAAGCAAGTTTAACAGGTGGATTCGTGCACACATGGGATCAGTTTTAGAAATGGGTCTGAGAGTCATGGCTTTTTTTGTTGTTGATATTCCAATTTCCAATTCAGAACAGCGCGGACTATGTTCTAACGTATGATTACTAACGTGCTGTAACACCCCGTTCAAATGGCAAGGCCATCGTTGAAAGCAGCGAGTAAACACGATTCACGACATGAATGCGTAAGCTACTCTACATTGTGATATTGATAAAAGCTAATGTGAACCGCTCTTGACCACTCCAGCACAAGTCAAGTGCCAAATAAAGTTACCCGAATACTGTTGCAAATGAATAAGTGACAGCTTCCACTCAAGTCGAGCACGAGCTATGGTTCCGAGGCTCAAAAATAGAAACATAAGATTAGATTCAACTTTATTATGATTGAACAAGTACAGTACAACTAAATGCAGTTTGCATCTAACCAGAAGTGCAAATAGAAGATGGGAGAAATTTACAAGTGTAAGTATATGTATATTATGAGTGGAATGTATATATGTGCAAAAATAGAAAAATGCGTTAACGGTGATTTTTTTGAAAATTAATCTCAGGCGTTAACACTTATTTTGACAGCCCTCATTTTAATATAATATACGTTTTGGTTTGGTTTGTCAATATGTATGCTTTCCCCACTGCTCATACAGCTCCGGAAAAAAATAAGAGACCACTGCACCTTTGTCTTTCCTTTCCAAAAAAGTTTAAATAGAAAGTTTTGAGTGAGGAACAGAAGCGTTCAATTTGCAGTGGTCTCTTAATTTTAACCCTTCGTTTCCTCACTCAAAACCTTCCTTTTCGACTTTTTTGGAAAGGAAAGAAAAAGGTGCAGTGGTCTCTTAATTTTCTCCGGAGCTGTATAACATCCTGCCTTGCAGTGATGCCCATTAGTTTGGGTAATGTGATAAACTGGGTCACCATGTGTTACTGAACCATGGCCAAAAATCCATCAAGGGTCTCAATGGCAAATATGTTCCTTGAGAGAAGATGGACTTCTGTACCTCTTCAAGGTTCTTCATAAAACAAGGTTAGCTAAGTGAGCTAGCAAATGTGGCTCGGTTCAGTAGCACCACAGTTTTGTTGTTTGCAAAAGGTTTGCACTCATTTGGTCGGTGCATGGTTCAGAACATATCTACAAAGTTTTATTATAATATGATCATGTTGGTGTTGGGTGCCTACCTGTGCAAAACCATGCCCCAGACACGTTCATTGGTCAATAGAAGCCATGTTTTTGACCAACTTATCTGGATTACTTTGCGTTGCAAGAGTTTGGTCCATAGATGCCAAATACCAAGGTACATGAAGATTGGAGAGTTGGTACATTAGGAGTAGCCTTTGAAGCGTTTTTCACACCATCCAAAATGCAGACTGTCCAATTTGGCAGATGTTATGGGTCCCATTGGCAAAAAGTTTCACTGTGAGGAGTTTGACCTATGTACCAACTTACAAGACTAGGTCAAATGAGGTGGCGGTGGTGAGCTTCCAAAGTCGGCCACTTTGGAGGCTTAGTACAGCGCCACCATGAGACCAATTTGCATGGCATTCCATCAGAAGCTGTGACTCCTGGCCTTGTACAGGAATGTAAATTTTAGACCTGTTGCACCATTTTATCTCATGGGAAAATGCCCTTTTTCATCAGGAAAATTATAAAAAGAACCAATGCTAGCCATGACAATAGGGTTTCACCAGTGAACTGCTGAAACCCTAATTATACATTCACTCAAGCATGACTTGATTTGTATTAAAGTGTCAGCAAAATGGCACATTTTGTAACATAATGCGTCAATCTGTCCTTCACACTGATATTATCTGCACTGTTTGGACTATGCTTGACAGGTGGAAAGCAGTATGCTGGGAGCACATCTTGAGGCTGGCTTTCACTAAATCACTTGCACTGCATTTTCAAAGTAACATTTGAGGACTAGAGGACCTGTTTTTTTTCATGCCCTTGTTGACTGTTTCTGCAATGCCAGGGTGATGTATGGATCTGTATGGAGCTGATGGACACGTCTCTGGATAAGTTCTACAAGCAGGTCATAGAGAAAGGCATGACCATACCTGAGGATATCCTGGGGAAGATCACTGTTGCGGTGAGTCCTGTTCATCAGGGCATACATTTCTAAAATGTTTGATAAAAAAATCAGGTCAAGGTGGCAGCTAGACTGTATATTGAATTAATTACAATAGCTACAATATAACGGGACAATGACCTCTGTGCAGATGATGTATTTTGTTTTAATTTCTGAATGATCATGATGAAAGATACCACTGATGCCAGAGAAACAAGAAATAAATCAGGGAAAGTGTAGAAAACAGGAGTTGATGTATGATGCTGTGTAAATACCAGACATGCGTCTGCTCTTGTACTCTAAGGTAATTTGGATAGATGTTAGCAGAATTACGTTTAACAGCTTCTCTCTGTTCTCTCTTTCGTTCTCTCTATCTCTTTCTGTCTGACACACATTCTCATACACGCTCTATCTTTCTCTTTAGATCGTCAAGGCATTGGAGCATCTGCATAACAAGCTTTCAGTGATACACAGAGGTAAATTAAGGACAAACAGTCTCAAACTAGTTCAGAAAGCCAAGGCCTTTATTCAGGGTCAGGCACTTTTACTCGTCCCCCAGCCACCTCTATTATAGCCTGGTGCCATTTGTTTCCATGCTCCTTCCAAATCTTTATAAAATTGTCATGCCATTTTTAGCTTGACCATAACAATAGAGTAGGCACAATCACAAACAGACCTGATATCAGGCAACCTCTGTTACCTATGCTGATTTTGGCCTGGGTCTCCTAATAGCAGTGTACCTGATGTGTACAAGGGCTTTAACAATACATCTTTCTTGCAACAACTAAAGATGTAGCAAGCATCTCCCAATATTCCGCTCAGCATGTTCATTAAGTGTGTCTTTTAAAATGTCTCTAAAATAGTTTCTTAAGAATAATTTGACATTCAAATCTTACATTAAAATTTGAATTAACCGATAATACTTAAGACGAATCGTCTCAATTTCTTTTGTTTAAAAATGCATGCATACAGAATGCATGAATTAGTTAAGCATTAGCTGTTTAATTTGTCAATATTAATAGGTTTGAAAGGCAGTGCCTGTTTCTGATCAGCTCAGGTCTTAGCCTAACATAATTATTTCACAATGCTGACTGAAAAAGTGTTTTAACCTATGGCTACTAAAACTGAAGCGACTTACTGTAATGCTTACCCTATGTAAGAAATCAGCCGTTCGTATAGTGTTGAAATAATGATTGCGTACTTGGTCGTCAAGGGAGACAGTCATTCAATTATTTATTGCAGCATTTGATAGTCTCTCGTTCATGATGTTACATACTCGATCTTACAAACAAGATCTCAATGAAACTTCAGGCTGTACCTCTACTTTATAGACATTGAAGTCCAGAATACACAACACATTACTGTAAGCCCATTGGCTAATTGCTGTCGCGCTTTGACTGAACGTGACTTCCTGTGCACGGATAAACTGATGTTCTGTTGGTATCTAAACATAACAAGTATACATTCATACAATTCCACACCTGTTATTGTAAAGACAAAAATAATGCTCTGAATCTGAATTTGGCACATCGCACACTTACAATGTGCCAAATGTATACATACTGTTTTGGACACTTACCATTAGCAAAGTGGAAGTTGGTTGAAATCTACCTTATTCATGAACTTTACGTTGGCCTTGGGAAAGAGGTCTGAGATTGTTAGAAAGCTCCTACTGAAGTGCTAATGGTGTGCTAAGTGGCCGCTTTGCAGCAAAGTTGCGTCATAGTCGTTAGGGGTTCACATCTTGGTTGCGGCATACCGACGATGCCTGAAGGGCCAGCGTAGGGCAGTGCTGCCGGGCCGAACTTGGTGACTGTTCTGCAATCCTTCACATGCTGTGGAGTGGCCACAACGAGACAAAGCCGTCAATGAGACTGGGACGTCACCAAGTTGGGATGGGGAACATTTTTTAAAATAAAAAGTATTTTAAGAAAAAAAAGGAAGATTCAAATGGGAAACTGGGCCCTGAAATGTCCTTTTGTTTATCTGCAGATGTGAAACCGTCCAACGTGCTTATTAACACACAGGGCCAGGTGAAGATGTGTGACTTTGGCATCAGCGGCCAGTTGGTGGACTCTGTAGCCAAAACCTTGGACGCTGGCTGCAAGCCCTACATGGCGGTGAGTAGGAACGGGTAGAGGAAAATGCAACTGTTAAAATTTCCCTAATTTTGTGCCAAATGAACACAACCCTGATCTAGTTTGTACCGCCCTGTCAAAGTTAAATGGGATTGAGTTACTGATACTGTCTACCCTTTGTCGTGTTACTGTCTACCCTTTGTCATTTTAGTGTCGTTGTAATAAAACAGTGATGAAAATCTCTTAATTCCCTGCTTTTCAGCCGGAACGGATAAACCCTGACCTCAGTCAAAAAGGCTACAGTGTGAAGTCAGACATCTGGAGTCTAGGAATCACAATGGTCAGTAAGCAGTTGTGATTTAGACCAGTATTTGCTAGAAAGCTGGATGGGTGAGAAATGTGTATATATGTATTTATTTATTTTTTTAGAAAGATGAGTTTGGTCTAAATGACTCAACAACATTAAAGACATTAAAAAGGCATTCAGGGAGTTTTGGCCACTGGTTGTAAAAGTGGCCCTGTCAAGCCAAACCTGGTTCCTGAAAATGTCCTGTAAAGTCAAGTTAGTTATTTTTGCTGAAAACTCTAGGTATATGAAAATTTGATGGTGAATTTGAGGCAAAGGTACAGACTGTCCCCATCTGTTTCTTGCTGTTTCAAGATTAATGTGTTTTAGCCACCAAGAAAAGCAGCACTTTTAGTGTTCCAACCCTCCATTTCATGAGCGCATAAGTATTGGGACAATTCAACTTAAAGCCAATGTAAGGAGTATAAAAGCTCATATTTAATTAGCTTCCATGCAATATCCCTTCCGTGCAGCAGTGAGTCTGCGACCCATTGACATTACCTCACATCTCTTGGTAATGGGGCCTCATTTGTACTATCTGTGGTGGCCTCAGTGGAGAACCCTCTTTACATATGTGCTGATGTGCAACATATCAAAACCGCTTGCTTTCAAGTCCTATCAAAAAATGCATTTGCGAAAGTCTCACACTGCATCTTTGAAAGTCCTGAAAGGCAAGAGTTACTTTATTTCATGAATGTTATCTGGCTAGCTTGTTGATTGCCCTTGGTAATAGACCCTCCAATCCTAGAATGTCGATTGAGATTGCATAAATCGACCCAAACAAATGTTCTTCTTTTTTCATTCAAATGTTTTTGCTGTGTGTGACTTACACAACTCATCTCCAAATGATGATAATGCTGCATTGTGTTGTTTTTTAATTTTGTTTTGTTGTTAAATGCTAAGCTCTGTAGTTCAGAGATGTGCTCCTGCCTGCCTCTCTGCGGGTAAACACCTGTGTCTTTCTGGTGGTCTCCTCTCCAGATTGAGCTGGCCATCCTGAAGTTCCCATACGAGTCTTGGGGCACGCCCTTCCAGCAGCTTAAGCAGGTAGTGGACGAGTCCTCCCCACAGCTTCCCTCGGACCGCTTCTCCCCAGAGTTTGTGGACTTTAGTTCCCAATGGTGAGCCCAACTCTCTCTCTCTCTATAGAACCATAGTTTGTATGGTCTCTATAGAACCATAGTTTGTATTTCGTGCACTACAATGGAAGGGCCCTATTAATACACTTACGGACCTGGTAATAAATTGTGTTGAATTGGGTGTCATTCTGGTCACGTGTAGTGCCCTAAATGGTGACACTGTGGTCCTGCTGATGAGGTAGCGAAACCAAATGCCACTAAGGGGCGCTGCCCTGAACTCCCTGCGGCTGCCTGGACTGGTTTTAAATGTTTGCAGCCTGTGCATTTCCCGACAGCTACATCACATGAATGTGGTTGGCCAGACTGATTTTGGAACTTCCTGGTTAAATAGGGGGTACACAACTAAATGAGGTTTCCAGTTACCTCAGACCTGATGTACTGACCTAGAAGAAAAGAAGACCTGAAAATAAGTCCACTTAAATCTCACGGGACCAGAGATTTAAGTGGACCAGAGATTTTTTTTCTTTCTTTCTTACTTGCTTATCTGGCCTTAATGTGTTCAGGTGTAACCTACTTTCAGGTTTGAGTCTGGATATCCTGCTTTTACCATCGTTTTCTCCAAAACTTTGTGAGCGTGTGTAGCATTACCAGAATGTCACTAAATCATTGGTTTAACTGCCACGTTTTAATGATGTGAGGTGTTTGTGGGGAACTCTTATTGGAGGTATCTGGTATTGATGTCTTCTCAAATCTCTGCTCTGTTTTGGATTTTCTCTCTGCAGCTTAAGAAAGAAGCCGAATGAGAGACCCGCCTACACAGAATTAATGGTTGGTTTTAAATCCTTATAAACATACGTTCTAATTAATAACCCATGAAATACTTGTAAACCCATGGGCTTGAAATTGAAAGCAAATGTTTTTTTAATATTGACAATTAATTTGCTGCTTGGAAATGCTTCCTTTGTCATGTGTCCACCAGGGGACAGGCTTACCCAAGTCACTAACTGAATCCATGACAGTGACGCGCCTGTTCTTCTGTTTTTACCCCTTGTTTAACTGTATTCTTTGTTGGTCTACTCCTGGTTAAGTCTCTATTTTTCTCCCCCACTTTTTACAGCAACACCCCTTTTTCACCATACATGACTCCAAAGACACAGACGTAGCCAGCTTTGTCAAGGTCATCCTTGCAGACTGACACGCTCCTCCTCCCCCAGGGTAGGGGGTAGGAGGGACTTCTCCATCCATCCACCCATCCCAGGGCTTTCAGAAAGCTCACTGGAAAACGATCCGCCACACAGCACCAACTCCCTGTCCACCTACCTACCACACAACAGAGCGGGGGACCCCCAAGAAAACAGAAGCCACGCAAGAATGCTTGGAATACATGCTCCAGATATCAATGTTGTCCAGCCCAACTGGAGAGCGGGGTCACCTCGCCCAAGGGTCTGACAAACTATCTTTCCTAGGTCCCTGTAGTACCTGTTCCTCTGAATATCTCTAACTCCTACAAACTGAAATGAATCCAACTCCCGGCTGTACCAGTTTTCTGAATGGACCGTATCTGTCAGAAGCAAGTAAATCTCGTCATCAAACCTACTGTGTTCCTTACTCAGCATTACTTACACAAAGTGAAAAGAAATCAGTCTAACGTGCCTGTATATTGAATTGAAAATATATATTTGCATTTGTGTTTCTCATACAGTGTTTGATACTATATATTTGCAGCAAGTTTGAATTGGCAGGGGAGTGGCTTTACTTTTTTTTTTAATCGTATTATGAGGTGAATTTCCTGTCTCGCCATCTGGCGATTGGTCAGTGACACCTACCTGCACCCTCTTGTCAAGCCCCTCCTCCTTCACTTCAGAACCACCAGCTCTGTCCCTTTTGATGAGTGCATTGTTATATAGAGAGAGAATTTTGGGAAATAATTACCCAACTATCCACACTATATTACATCTATTTTCCAGACCCCCTCTGAGCCATTTAAGATGTCTACTTCAAGAATTATTACTATGACTTTTTTTTTCCTGGATGTGGTTTGGGGCTACTGTTTGACCCGTTTTACTAAACCTTTTTTTTTTTTATTGCTTTCCTTTTCCCAAGTGCGGGGCAGTACAGGAGTCTATCAGAATCGTGTTTTGTCCGAAGCATTTACGTCAACAGCAAGGTCTGCTACAACACCTCATTGCCTTACATGTTAGGGAAATAATTTATGTGTTGAAGATGTAAATACTGTTTTGGACAAGTTTTTTTTTTTTTGGGGGGGGGGGGGGCAACGTCAAACGATGTGGCAGGAGATCCCCCCCCTCCCCCCACGTACCCTCCCCGTGGGCCGGGGGGTCTCCATTCTGCACATAAAGGAAATGACGCAGAACTACCTGGGTTTGTTCCGATAAACGCTCGTGTTTGCTAAACGCTTCTGTTTGTCCGAACGCTTTCTGTTGCATGCTGCCCCCACGAACACGACCCTTTATGGTGGAAGACGACACCTGCATGAGACATGCCAGGCTGTGAATAGTTAGCTGCCGTCAAGTCTCAGGTCAAGTTCCGAGGCACTCTGGGGTCCTGATTTTGGATAGGTATGAGCAATATGGCAAGGTGAATCAATACGCGTATTGTTTCAACATATCCCACCCTGCTTTTCCGGAGTGCCCTCAGTAAATATGAAGGGTCGCAGTTGATTTGGAACTAGGCCATTCGCTCTGTGAGGAGGAATGCGAGACCCCCGCCATGTGGTGTTGGCACTTGCCCTTAGTGTTTTTAGGGTCTTTCTGAAGTGGTGCCCCATTCGCCATCCCTTGTATTCGGGCTACAGGGGCCTGTTTTAAAACGCAGCCTTGAACTGTGATCCCCTCACCTCTGTCTGCCTTTCTGGCGTACACTGTAGTGTGCCTTTCTGGCGTACACTGTAGTGTGCCTTTCTGGCGTACACTGTAGTGTGCCTTTCTGGCGTACACTCTAGTGTGCCTCTTAAGTCAGCGAATGGTGACTGATCAGTATTTATGATGTGCAAGATTTTTTTCTTTTTTTTGTCTTTTCTTTTCTTGTCTGCCATCATAGAAGCGGGCCACTGTAATCCTCTGAATAGTTCCGTTCCACTTTTTGTTTCTTTGTTCTAAAAGCGAAGTAGAACAGCGAATGCTAAGGAGCACATAAGAAATGTAGGTGCAAATTTTGACGGATCCGCAGTAAATCGGTGAAGGTTCCGTGTGGGTCATTTATGCAGTTTGATTGGTGTACAGAACAGGAAGTGGAACGGGACTATTCCAAATAGGCCAAAGAGGCCCCTTTCTAGAAGCCACTGATTCCATATCTGTTAAGAGTGCGGCTTAAACTGACACTCTACCTCTCACTCATTCACTCTACTAGCCACCAGGTCAATTGGGTGGTGTTGACAAACTTGAACTGTGGGATGACATAATAAAGGCTTTATTCTTAAATAAAACAGTTTCTCCTTGTGAATTGCTGTTATCGCACCCAAGTTGTTGCTTTATTTTTTTCTCCATTCTTTGACCGCAATTGTTAACGTAGAGACAAAAATATTGTAGGACAAATCCTCATAGACATTATTACATTTACATTTACTGGAGTGATGTTGAAACACATGCATCTTGCCCTATCCTGTTAGACTTGCCATGGTGAGGACCTTAATCAAGCTTAAGCCTCCCTTTGTTTTTCAGTCACTAACATGTTCCACTTCAGTTCAATTCTGAAGACACTCACCTTGAATTTGGAGCGATCCGCAAAATAAATAAAGCAGGGACGCAGCCTCACTTTTCTGTATCCTACCTTGCCTCACCTGAAAACACAGGGGTTTGGAATGACCTCTGTTTTTTCTGGGCTTTCAGTCATAATCCTGAGAGGGTAATGAGGTTCTGTTACAGCCAACTTCACCATTCAAATACATGTATTTGTTTACTTATGATGCCACCACTGCTGGTACATTGTAATATTGAAGCGGTGTATGTCTTTGTTAGCTAAACATCTTAATGGCAGCAGAAAGAGCTCGGAAAGCGCTCTCTGCAACTATTTATTTTAGACCCTTCATGAAAAGAAACGCACATTCATGAGGACAATTCCATGGTTCTTTTTTTAGTGCTCTGCTATGAATGTAACGCCGGAGGCCAACACAGGATCACTTCACTTGACCGGTCTAGTGCCGACCACTCGGCTCTCAGTGTCTGTCATAAGCCCCCGATCTAGTCATGTCACAATGGTGCAGCTCAGTGCCAGGGGTCATAGTGGGTGGAGTCACAGTGGGTGGAGTCATAGTGTAGACACTCTTTAAACTTGAATAAATAACATTGACCAGAGGGAGCTTATGTAAGGCCAACAAAATGAGCTTCCCGTGAAGCAAAGTTCCGCTGTCTGCTTGAATGGTTTTCTCTCAATGGAGAGCTGGCATTGGTGCCGATGGTGAAATGAGAGTGTTATCACGGAGGTTATTCAAGGCCTTATCTGAAGGGGAATTCAATATGTAGTGCTATCTGTAGGTCTTATTGTCAGTGTGTGTGCGGTTCATCTGTAAGATCTGTGCGTGTATAGACAACTTTAAATGGATGCTCAATTATTTGTGGTATTCTTATTGTATGCTGTGTGTAAAAAAAAAAAAAGCACATTTTCTTCCTGAATCTTTCCTTATTTTTTTTTCTGTCACTTTGATCTAGCCTCTTCAATTCTGGAACCACACACCTATATGGTTGAGACAAATTCAGATCAAGTTTCTAATCTTTATAAATTGCTGGGATTGCTAGGCCCTCCCAAGTAATTCTCTAATGGTTTTCTAATTATTTGCACCTGTTTTGGTGCACCTGATTCTAAATTTAGCCATTTTATGTGATGTTAAAAGTGTGGTGTGCTAACTTCTGTTTTTTGTGATCTGTTACATTGGGTTATATTTATCAGTATATGTGTTTGAAATTTTGCTCCAATATTCATGTATCCAAATATGTTAACCTTTTTGGTGGGTGTACTTACTTTCTCACCTAACTTTATTCACAGATAAGCAACAAATGGCAATAGAAAAACCATCAATAGAAATACTAACAAGAATAGTTATGCAACTTTATAAAGATAATAACAATCAAGTATAAATAATACAGAAAATGAATCTGACATTTAACTGCATATTTGAGCTCTCTATTAATAGCAATACTTTGATCATAGGGACTTTTTCTGAAAAAAAAAAGCCTTGTATGGAGGTCAAAGATGGAAGGGAGATCTGTGGTGTACTGGGTTCTCCACATTACTCTAGAACTTTGTGGGTGACAACTCGGTTGCCATGCCACAATATGAAAGCTTACATTCAGCAGTGGTGTGTGTGGACTGTGGACCATACATGTCTTATCTGTCTGGGCGATTAACAGAATGTTTTAAACCTCCCATTTTGAGATGGATGTGTAATGTGTTGCTTAAATGTGCAACATTCCTAAGCACAATCACTCTCATACATCAGTCATGAAATTTGAAGGGTGTGGTTTTGATGACAGACGGCACAAATCGTTGCATGTTACAAGCCTTTTTCCCTCAATGGCGTCACTTTTACAATACAGCGGAACTTCCCATCGACTCATTCCAATGCAGCCCTGTGAATGGTGGTGTGCTCATCCTTCCATATTCTGCCGTCCACAACTCCTTTGACCTACTTTGTTCAGGGAGTGGTCTCTGTCCTGGCGCCACACTTCCAGGTCACTGACCTCTTCCCTGTAGGCCATAATCCAAGTATTGAGCCCATCAGTGAGCAAACAGGCAGTTGGGCCAGTTTGGACTGGGTTGGGCCAGTCTTCATTGTGAGGGAGTCAATTGTCCCGATGATGAATCTTGGTCATTAGGTGATCCCTCATAACCCGGTGTCACGGGATCATTTGTGAATCCATTGGATTTACAACTCGGTTGGCTACTCTGAAATGGTGGACACCCCTTCTTTCACATTGACTGAGAGCTTCGACACTTCTGGTAACGTGTCCTAATGAAAATGACCCAGACGATTTGACCCGGGCGGTAGAGGTCGATCCCGCCGCGTTCGGAACGCAGTCAGGGGGTGCTGGGTTCAAAATAACTTGTTTCCGAGATGCCTTCGTAAACAACACGTGTGGTGGGGTGAGTGATGGCAATGTGACTGACCTTTAACGACGCGGGTTCAGGGTCCCTATTAGCACGCGTCCTGAAGATTCCTGTGTCCTACTCAGAGCTGGTCTCGTTGAATGGAGTTGCTGTTGGCAAAAGTCAAATCCACAAACTGTGTATATTAATTTCATCTTGCTTTTGGAATTTTGTTTCTAATTTCTAATATAACCAATATTTAAAATTTCCATTAGAATTAACACATATTCCACTAAATTTGTCATAACAAAACATGGAGCAACAGGAAATGTATATTATTATGTGGATTGTAGTGAATGGAAATTTTTTCATAGAGGAAATGTGTTTTCATAAGGGAAATTCAAGTCTGAAATTGCTCATTTGAAATATACTGGAAACCACAAGGTGATCAAATAAAGAGAACCAGTTGAGAAAAAGACAGTGTTTGATTGAATGTAATTTGTTAAGCCATATTTTTGGGGTACTATTGCACAAATCCAATGCCTGCTCTCACATTCTTATGTCCTCACTACTGCAATGACATGGGACATTTGATGGCTTTATTTTGAATGTGATTAAGAAACACTTTAGGGGAACATTAAGTTCAGAAGCAGAGGATAGACCTTAACCCTAAACCTAACTCCTAACCTTAGCCCTAAAGTTCACTCCTAACCTTCACCCTAGACCTAACACGCAACCAGAAATCTCACCCTAATTCAAACTGTATAGATTTCATTTATTTACTATGCAAGTTCTCACAAATGTAGTTAAAACAAGAACACAAAAACCCCATGCTTCCTGTCTGTCTTCTGTTCCAGGTTTAGGAGTGAGACATCATCTAAAATGTTTTTGATCATTGAGCGAACCCGCTCAGAAACTAAGTCTCATTAGACTAAATGTGGTCATTACATAATGCTGGGATAATTTTGGGGATATTACATGTTAAATGGTTTAAAGTCACAGTAGATGCTTCTTGCCTTGCCGTCAGGGTTGGCGTCAATTGGAAATGAAGGCATAAATCTTGTTCCGCCTAGTCCCCGGGTACAGCCGTTGTATATCGGCAGTTACCTATATAAATGCTTTATTGCTATTATTAACAATTTACCTCTAGTTAACTAAATTAGACCATTAAAAAGTTATGTCTTAGGCATTCTATATGGTTTTATATACCAGAGCCTTCAGCCATTTAGAATCCAGTATTCAAACCATCCAGCTAATAATATGGTACAACTGATGTGAATATGGAAATTGCTGTGAGAATATTTGTATCGTGAATGCAGTGGAAATTGCTGTGAGAATATACAGCTTTTGAAACAATTAAGAGACCACTGCACCTTTTTCTTTCCTTTCCAAAAAACTTGAAAAGGAAAGTTTTGAGTGAGGAACAGAAGTGTTCAATTTGCAGTGGTCTCTTAATTTTAACCCTTTTGTTCCACACTCAAAACCTTTATTTTCGACTTTTTTGGAAAGGAAAGAAAAAGGTGCAGTGGTCTCAATGTTTTCCGGAGCTGTATGTTTCGTGGATGCAGCCTGAAACAGGCTGAAAGAAAAATCCTGAATGATAAAGTTGGAGCAGATGGGTGTTTAACATTGAAATGTTGATCTCTAAGAAGTAAATAGACACTTGTACGTGGGTCTCAAGTTGCTTGCCTGCTTGATTTTCTGGAAATACTCTAGTGTTACAGACTTTGTTTCATTCAAGACAAGAGTCTCTGGCTTCATTGCGAGCGTTGAAGCAAACAATCCCTGTTGTAATGGAACGCCAAGGGCAAGAGAATAGAACAGATTTGACAACGGAGCCTGGAGAGATGTGGGCAGGATGGAATCATGCCTTGACGGCGGCAAATCAACATGCCAACGTAGGACACTGTGCCCGTGTGCCATTTCACTGAAAGCCATGCGATTAGACTGTGAGTGTGTTTTAGTATGCGCGCATGTGTGTAGATCTGTGCCAGCTTGCTCACATTCGTTTGTTTGTGTGTGCGTGTATGGGTCAGGGGACGTGTTCATGAACAAACAGACTGATGACTGTCATCTGAGAAGGCGGGACCACATTGAGAGACAGTCATTTCCACTGGCCCATTGGAATGGATGATTCCCTCCGGAGACATGTTGAAAGTACATTTCAACAAACTGACAAGGAAAGATCTACTGTAGAGCAGCGGAGACATATCTAACCACACTGTTGCTCAGAGTGCATGGAGACATTTTAACAGGCGTTTCAGATTCAGCCTCAGAAGCTTCAAAATTCCTGGGGAGGCTGTCGATGTCAACCAATCAACCAATGCATCCATTCTTCAGTGGATAAATGTATAAAGCCCTTACATCGCCAGTTCTCATATTGTGCTTGGAAGATACCCAGCGGGATTCCAAGCAAGAAATACTGAAGCACAATGGCTAGGAAACCACCCTCTATGTGTAACATTAACAGCAGGACTGCAATCGACAGTGAGGTGATCCCTGTGATGACCTGTCATGTGACAATAACAGTGGCAACCAGGCTGAAAGGAGGGAAGGAGGGAGGGGACAGCGGAGGGAGGAGAAGAAGAGCAAGAGTTGGGGGGGGAGCTGGGTTACTAGAGCCAAGAATAATGTATTTGCTCCCAGGGGAATAACCCTAACCGGAGCTGGACGAAGGAAAGATGAGAGAGGAGAGTGACGTGGAAGTTGACCCAACTGTGACACAAGCACCAGGGTAAATGCCTTCTACACATGTGTTGTTTACTAAGAAGCTCGGGAAATGTACAGACTTTTAGAATTGAGACGGTCCTAAAAGGTGAAACGTAATATCGCCTCAGACTGTTTGGGAGGAGTAGTCGAGAAAGTGAATACTAACAAGCGGAACATGTGCGCCTCCTCACCCCACTGCTGAACGACTAGTGGTAAAGAGCTATGTGGAAATAACTATTTAATTTCGGAATTGGTTAAAATTAGGTTAAGGTGAATGGCTGGGTTAGGGTGTAAGGTTTGACTAGGGTCTGTTTTAATCCTAATAAGTCGGTTTGCCAGTGAAACAAAGTCTCTATGGGCATTCCCATTACCCTGCCTATTATGCGTAGAGGTTATAGCTGATTGGATGTTTATGTACCGTGGGGAGTGTCTAGCGAAAGGAGACCATACATTACCCTGCCTATTATGCGTAGAGGTTATACCTGATTGGATGTTTATGTACCGTGGGGAGTGTCTAGCGAAAGGAGACCATACATTACCCTGCCTATTATGCGTAGAGGTTATACCTGATTGGATGTTTATGTACCGTGGGGAGTGTCTAGTGAAAGGAGACCATACATTACCCTGCCTATTATGCGTAGAGGTTATACCTGATTGGATGTTTATGTACCGTGGGGAGTGTCTAGTGAAAGGAGACCATACATTACCCTGCCTATTATGTGTAGAGGTTATACCTGATTGGATGTTTATTTACCGTGGGGTGTGTCTAGTGAAAGGGGAACATACATTACCCTGCCTATTATGTGTAGAGGTTATACCTGATTGGATGTTTATTTACCGTGGGGTGTGTCTAGTGAAAGGGGAACATACATTACCCCCTGGAGGGATCGATCCGCACTCCTACTGCTCATTCCGTGAACTGTTTATGTCCAGTCTATGTCTGCCAAAATCAACAACAGTAAAAATAACACACAGGTCATTATTGGACAGAAACATTGTCATGTGTCATTTTTTCACACAGGATATTATTTAAATTAAGTACTTATCCATTTCATAAGCCTTAGTGGCTGTGCGTATATGGACATTTTGATCCATATGATGATGCAACCTATGTCTGGCTCATTACCCTCGCCCCCACGGTGGGTGAACCTGGCACAACAAACATTCAATGTCTCTGTGATTAATTAAAAATAACAAAAAAAATCTTTATATGATGAAAAGGTAAAACAATCATGAATATTTTATCTTCATACATCTGATGTTTCGCTAATGAGATGGCCAAGTGGACTAATGGTGGGTGTTTTAGAATTCTGAAGAATACTGGTATAACCCACTTTTTTATTTATTACTTCTATGGTTACAATTTATATGGGTAAAAGTCTGGGTCTCACTGCTTTACTAAACATGGGTACTATCATTTTTGAAAAAATATGCTATCTCAAATTGAATGTAAAAAAAAGATTTTGTTACATTGTATTGGGCGTTAGTGGGGGTGTGTTATTTGGCCCATATACCATGGCTAAGGGTTGTTCCTAGGCACAATGGAACTCATAGTTTATAAACCGGAGGGTGTGAGCCCTGCATGCTGATAGGTTGAAAGCTGTGCTGTATCTCATCATATAGTAGGGGCATGATTATTAGGTTGGTAACCAGGTCATAATAGCAATAAGGAACATGAGGGGATTTTGCTGCATGGCCAATATACCACTGCTATGGGCTATATCCAGGCACTTAGCTGTGTAATATTGACAATAAACCACAACCCTTCGCTTTATTACTCATGTACTTACCCAAGAGCAAGCAACTTAACATACAGTAAAGGCCAGGAATCAATATGTAACATTTGTTCATACTTAAATGTGGATATTGTTTGATGTTTTTTTCACGTCAACGTCAATTTTTTACGGATACATAATAGTTTGGAAACACTCCCATCCTCTTTCCATCCTTTAGCCTGATTGCATAACTGTTTCCATTTGTGTTCCATGGCCATACTGTCCCATTCCTACTGATTTAACAGGACTGTTGTGGGTCGAGACAGAAGGCTGTAGCTTGTGCAGATGGAGAAGCAGCCTACTCACTGAAACAATCGGCATGTTTTAAGCACGCATGATCCAGATGTACTACAGATGCCATATCTTAATTTAGACAAGTTTCACAGAGCAGAAAATTAATCCTGCAACAACAGGAAATTATGTGCAGTGTGTAATTGTCAGACTTTTTTTTTATTGTAGGGTTTGATGTAGGAATACAGTCGCGTGTTGCAATGTGCTTGTGATGTTGACAGCAGTGCTGCAGTGACCCCATGCATCAACAGTGAAAGCTTTCACATGGTCCCTGTCAGAAAGGGTACAAGCCACAATTTCCTACACATACTTTTCTAATCCGACCTTGCACAGATGCTACTTCCCCTGGCCGCAAATAAAATTGAAACGAGGTCTTTTACTAGACATTTGACAGTTCCAATGACCCCCCCCCCACCCCCCGGAACTCTTTTTTGTAAAAGCTGCACTTGCCTGACCAAGCCTGGCACAATGGAACCAAAGGAGTAGTCCCGAAAGTGCAAACCCCATCCACCTGGCACTTCCAGTCAAACGCTCAACACGTTCAGCAGGAAATCCATACCATTTGAACTCAGGCATGCCTATGCCCCCAGTTCTGTTTGGGCTGACCACAGTAGGAGTCAAGTACAAACAGGTCTGGGACCAGGCTAACATCCGCCCTCACATACCTCTCATATGTTCCCTGGTTGTTTCCCATGGTAGACCAGGCCGAGGGAGCTGGCCGAAGCAGTGGCATCCCTCTCTCCTGGAGGAAGGGGACAGTTTGCATGTAAAGCCCAGCTGTCACAATGAAAACAAATCCAGTGTCCCCAGTGGGTCAGGGTGGAGAGAGATTGCACTGTACTCCTGGAAACAATCTGCCTTCATACATTTGCTTCTGTGCCAGTATGCAACGGAATAATAAGGAGCTAGGAGACTGAATGTGATTTATAATAAGGGATTCCTGGAGGAAGTTGGAAAGTAGATGACCTTTCCTTCAGCCAAATTATTTTTAACGTGACCCTACCTGAACACTCGGGGGGAATAAACTGTGACTATACCCTAATCAGGTTTAACTATGCTCACGCAGATTATATGCTGGTTAGCTCAGTTACTGGCCATGTCAAAGTTTTTTTTCTCAATACTTCATAGCTTGCTGAATATTCATATGTGTGCTTGCTAAGATATTTTGGGATAGTATACAGGCAAATTTGAGTCAATTTATCTTCCTACCAGTATTTTCCCACGGTTATATTTGAAAACATTGCCTGCTTATTTGACTGCATGCTGTTCACTGAAAGTTTCTGCCTGTCCCCAACAGTATACCTTGTGATTGGGATACCAGATCTAGATTCACAAATTAAGAGTCTCTTCTAGGCACAAATAAGATTAAAAATAAGCTATTGATCCTATGTGGCTAAATTTGAAGCCTAATCCTATTATTTTCTTACTGATGGAATGTAAGACAGAAGTAAGCCTAAGTCTATGACTTTGATAAACATTGAAATTGATCTTTAGCAATGTTTAGGGTAATTCCTATACTTCTGATTCTATAAGCAAATTAATTAAAGTGCTCGAACAGAGTGGATGGGAAAAGATATAACATTTGAATCTCAATACAGGTTTGTGTGTTATTTTGTTGGATGCCTTCAGTGTTGGGCCAGCCCAACCTGAACAAACTCATGTGCAGGACATTTAATTGAAACTAAATCTCTAGGCTTTACAGTAAAACTATGAATCTAGCTAATTCTGAGGTCAATAATTGTCAATAATATGATATACAGCTTATATTGTTTCACTGATATTAATTCTACCATGGCATTGATGTGATCAAAACTCTGTGTCCGCTACTTTAGGTTCATCGGTGAGTTCTCCCAGAAACTTAATAAAACATAATAGACTATAAACTGTAAATAAACTATTCAGGAAACCAATATAATCTATTTGAGATGATTTATTACAAGAGTGTGTTCAGCAACGTATGACATCAGCGTACAACCTCAGTGCAAGACAAAAGTGTATGACAACGAAATAGAGTTTAGGAATCATTTTGTAATGAAACATGAACCAACTCCCAAGTTAACTCCCCCTGACTTCTCCACTGACCGTGGGTGTGTCTAGTTTTGGCTTAGGGCCTATCTGACCAGTCTAATTCAGCTCATCCATACCTGTGAAACCTCCACCCTGGGTGTCTGATCACATGCCACCACTGAAATGTCTGAATACAGGTTCACATATAAGGTCATACCTCAACCACCCTATTTTGACCCATGAGTAGATAACTCTGTCTTACAGTATGTTGTCAGGAAGCATAGATTGGAATTTCAATACTAGTCTTGCGATCTTCAGGTTAGCAATCAAACCCAAACTTGCCTGACTGATAAATCATCAAGATGCACCCTCTCACAGAATGTGCTTAACTAAAACAGAACAGTTATGTAGCTGGTTTGTACATGCCTCCATTAATGCATGGAATTAATCAATTACAGTAGTATAACATGAATCACAAATGTGAGATTACATTTGATATGAAAGACTTTTAACAAAACTGTCCACAGTATTAAAGTCTACGTTTGTTCCCTGTTATATTCTGGATCACCCGATCAGTCTTAACAGCATGAAATTGACCGCAAGGACAGGAATATCATTTCTTTTAGGTAAGTAAATTTGCTTCACTTCTGCTAAACTCTAGCTGAGATTTGATGTAAGATTTTTTTCAACAATGGCTTTCTTTTTTCCCCTCTCCCATGAAGGCCACTTTTGTGAATCACCTGGGCAGTTATTGCAGTATGCCCAGTATCTCGCACTTCAGGCATGGAAGACTGTTACTCTTTCAGAGTTGCTATAGGCCTAACCTGACTGGTGAACTTCTCACCCGGACACTCAGTTTTTGAGGACGCCATGTTCTAGACAAATTCACAGTTGTCTCATATTCATGGACTTGTGCTCTGGGGGATATTCAAGTGGCAAAAACTCTTGATTAAATCCATTCTGATTTTAAAAAAAAAGCTTGGCCAAGCACCTCTAAGGATGATACCAAGAGTTTGGTGATGTCAATGGGTCACAGACTCACTGCTGTTATCTGCACGCAAGGGGTTTCCAACTAAATTCTTGCTTGTATACTTCTTACATTTGTTTTAAGTTGAATTGTCCCAATACTTATGCTGTCATTAAATGGAGGGTTGGAACCCTGAAATTGCTGTTCTTAGTTAGTAGAACATGTGTGTTGAAACAAACAGAAATAAAAGGTGATGTTCTGTACTTTTGCCCCATATTCATCTTTTAATCGTACTTTCATATGCCTTGAGCAAAAATAGCAAATTTGACTTTACAGTCTCCATTCTTATGTAGGGTCCTATATCTTTTCTGTATTCCATATAAATGTTGACAAGATGTTTGGGGAATTGTTAGAGGTGTAAATTGACCCCTCAGGGTACAACTTAAAAAATAAACATATTTACAAGATGTTTATAGAGTATAATATTAGGATTCAAACTTCAAATAATAAAATTCATCTACACCTCCGGTAAGCTGTGTTCATTGATTTAATCCTGTATGCGTATGTTTTTATTGTGCACTTTTGCTTCAAATGTTGGGCGTGTATGGTAATTTTGTTGAAATCCCTGCTATAGGGGGTTAAGAGAACTATGTTTCTACAAACTATGTTTCTACTCTTCTACAAATGTATTTACCAGACATGTTGTTTCTCCTTTCCCTAATTCAGGGGACTGTGTTTCTACTCTTCTACAAATGTATTTACCAGACATGTTGTTTCCACTTTCCCCAATTCAGGGGACTGTGTTTCTACTCTTCTACAAATGTATTTACCAGACATGTTGTTTCCACTTTCCCCAATTCAGGG